>MU105897.1:215128-237738 GCA_012274485.2 Sinapis alba | reverse complement strand
TTGCGGTGAATGGTGTGCCCATCCGCTATTCTATGAGGGAGCATGCACTCATCTCTGGCTTAGACTGCCATGAATATCCGAGCAGATATTTGAAGCTAGGGGGTACTAAGTTTGTGGATTATTACTTCGGTGGTGAAGAGAAAATCACCATAAAAGATGTGGAGAAAACAATATTGTCTATGAAGCCATGTAATGATAGATTGAAGATGGCTGTCTTGTTCTTCCTTGGTCGGGTTATCAGAGGAAAGACAAAGGATATTGGACCATTAGACCCGTTTATCTTAAGGATTGTGGACGATTTGGAGGTTTGCAGAACATTTCCTTGGGGTCATCTAACATTTGAGGATGCAATAAAGAAGATTAAGCATATGATGGAGCTTTTGAAGGGTGAAGTGCATGACGCATGCGGGTTTCCTGGATTCGTAATTCCTTTAGAGGTAAAGCTTATAATTTAGTGATAACAAAAAATATGGCACTGATACTTTATTTGTGTAGGTTTTGGCTTTTGAGTGTATTCCTAAGATGGGAAAAACCTTTTGACTCTCTTCAGACAGCCCTTGTGAAGATTGTCCTAGGATGTGCAAGAGCCGATTTACAAAGAGTAGCATGAGGGGTTATTCTTTGAAAGATATATATGATGCGCTTGGAAAAACAAAGGTATAAGTATTTTTTGAAGTAAAAAAATATATAATTAAACTTATATTTATGATTGTATTATTTTCAGGATATTAACAATGTGTTGGTTCCAACTGTTGGTAAAGAGATTCTGATGCGTCGTATCATTGATGAGGAGCCAAGGTATCACAGTGAGGGTAGCAAAAGTGACACTGTGAAGCAGAAGAAAATTTGGTGGAAGAAACTGTATAAGTCGGATGTTGTTGCACGAGTGTTTACCAAGAAGAAAGAGAAAGAAAATATAACGCTTTTAGAAGGATCATCTTCTATAAGCGGGTTGGAGCTAAGTTTAAAAAGTTTGGAAGAGAGGCTTTTGAAGTCCATGGAACAAGGATTTTCTTGTCTTAACGGCACAATGGATACAAAGCTAGAGGCTATGAACTCGAGGATGATTGTTATTGAGAAGAACCAGCGAATTAAAAAAAAAAACGGCCAAAAAATAGAAAAAGGCTAAGTTCTATTGAGAGTAAGGGTCAATAAGAGAATATTGATGATATTGATGTTGGACAGTGGGATTATAGTAGAGGAGACTATAGTGGAGGCCATGGAAGCAAAGAAAACAGTGAGAATGGTAAAGAGAAAGAAGAAGAGGAGAAAGAGGAGAAAGAGGAGAAAGATGAAGAAGCTGAAAACTTGGAGGAAAAAGATGAAGAAGCAAAAAATTTGGAGGAAAAAGATAGAGAAGGTGAAAACAGTGAGAATGGGAAAAAGAGGACTGAAAACAGTGAAGAAGAGAACGAGGCCGAGAGAAGGAAAGTTGAGACGGATGCAGCATGGAGGTGAAGTCTTAGTGAATTTGACAATGATCAAGGCAAAGATGATGAAGAAAAGTTTGAATAACCCAAGACAACTCCTTCACCACTATCTGATAGGCCTAAGGCATTAGCCGCAAGGAGATCAGTAGTGGTTCCATCAGAGGTGTAGATGATGCGAGTAGTGGTAGAGACTGAGACTGTGGTAGAAACCACTAAGGTAGACGCTGAGACTGTGGTAGAAACCACCGAGATAGAGGCTGAAATTGTGGTAGAGACTGAGACTGTGGTAGAGGCTAAGGATGATGCTTTAGAGGAGAGTCCCACCGAGAAAAAGGCAGAAGAAGAAACTGGGGAAGTCACTGCTACACCTGAGGAGGGTGAGAAATACACCGAAGCAAAGAAGCAAAGGTGGCACATGGTTGTCTACAAAGGCAGTGAAGAGATGCCATGTGAAAGCAAGGTATCAGATTGTCCTGTGTACACGCTAGGCCCAAGGTCATGGCAGTTAAGGGTGACATTTCAAGAGCTGAGAAATTAGCAAAAATGAGAAAAGCTAAAGGTAAGAAGAAAGCTAAGAGTGATGGTACACCTAAGAAGAGAGGCAGGCCGAAGAAGGGTGAAACTGATGGTACACCTAAGAAGAGAGGCAGACCAAAGAAGGAAGCAATTACTCTGGTTGCATGTACGCCAAGAGAGAAGAAAAAAATTCAGTGGCTGCAGAGTCCCTTCATGGATGTGAAGACCGAAGACATTGAAGGACCGTCAAAGAAGCGTAAAACAAAGGCTTAGTAGGCTTTTCCTTTAGCTTGTTTATGTATTTAGGATGTTATTTATGTATTTTCGGATGTTTTTGACTTGGTAGAACTTTGCTTTTGGATGTGTAAAACTTGGTGTGTTGAAAAGACAAGTTTTGATAACTGGATTTACAGTTGTTACTCTACCAAAAATTAGTAAATCGGATAACTGGATTTACTAGGATTACTAAGTCTAAAGATCACAGTATAATTAAATACCTAAAAGGACTAACACATGTAAAACACGAAAATAAATATAATATTAAAATAAATTTAATGATGTACATGTAAAACGTGCAGCCTTCATTAATAAATATAGTATTAAATCTAACACTTAGAAACTCATAGTAATCTGCAAGAAGATAGTAATACTACCTTACACATAGTAATACTTGGTATTTTTTACGTTTATCTAGTTAAACCATGAGATAATAAATTTTTTTGTAGTAAAATCAATGCTTTTACACTATTATTCTTCATAAAGAAGATATATTCTGGAGAATTTTTACAAATATATATATTTTGTTACATTTTCTTTACTATAGTCCAACTCTTCACACACTAACAATAGAAGTTAAGGGAGTTTTATGGAAAACTGAGTACGTATTTCTAAGATTATTGATAACAATATTAAAAATAGTCTTAACTTACATATTTATTAAATACATAGTCTACGAATTGATAATAATCATGAAAATATATTGGTTCTATAAACTAAACATACAAACTCGTACTAATATATGTGTAAACAAAATAACACATAATAATAACAGTAATCCAAGTAATCCAGAAAGCACATAATAATATCAGTAATCCAAGTAATCTAGAAAACACATAATAGTCCCATTAATCCCAATAATCCAGAAAACACATAATAATACCAGTAATCCAGAAAAGACATAACAAATTTCACCAATCAAACACCTGAACCAATCCTACATTCAAAATACGCTGCCATACCTCCTCTTTTGTCTTTCCCTCTTCCACTCCCTCTGCCTCTTTTTCCTCTTCCACGAGATTCTCCTGCTGATGGAAACCTTGTTTGTTATGGTTTTCCTTTCTTGACTTCAAAATCTGAAGGAAGTACTTTCATGCACGCATGGGTATCATGGAACATCTTGGACCAATACTCAAATAGATGGAATTCCCTTCCTGCTTTATCGGTTATGAATGTGGCAACAACTACTGCATGCACGCATGGGTATTTGTCTTTATCAAATTGCCCACACGTATAAGTCATCATAGCCATATCAACGGTATAAACCTTCCCGTCGGTACCTGTGACTTTGTACTCATGATCAAAGTTGTTTAACTCCTCAACCGAAAGAAACCATGCATCAACACATATTTTTAGACATTTTCGTTTCCAGAATAGGCACCAGCTTTAGGTTGGGTGGTATTTCAGCTACCTCATTCCTATGTTTGTTAAACCATTCACTCATTTTTCTAATAATGACATCAATCATTGGTAGTAAGGTGTACTTTCTCGCCTCCTTCATAACACCATTAAATAACTCTACTGAATTGGTGGTATCAACATTGTATCTATCTCCTTCAAAATAACATCTAGCCAATTTCTTCTCTTCAACACTTTTGTCAAGATACTCTGCTGCACTATGATACTTCCTGCGAAAAGCATGATAAAAGTCTAAGAACTCAGCCACTGTGTAAGCGTATGTGCACTCTCTAAACTTAAATGCCAAGTATCTTTGTTGTTATGAATGTGTCCTTTAACGTTCTGAGACAAATGCCATATATAATACCCATGAGTGGCCTGAAGGAACACTAGTCTTACTGTCTTGATCAAGCTATTGTTTCTATTTGAAAGAAACACCAATCCATGGACATCTGCTATCACTGCTTTCAACTGTTCCATAAACCATATCCAATACCAAACACAATTGGGTAGTGATGATAATCGGAATCCTGAGCAGTCGCAACTAGTAGAACTCCACCATAAACATTTTTAGGTGTGTTGAATCCACAATGAGGACTTTCCTCATCGCGATGAACCCTTCTATACTAGCTCCCAAAGCAAAAAAAAAAGATACTTAAACATTTTGGCTTCATCCACAACCACACAAGTTACTGTGCCAGTATTCGTCTGCTACAGCATGTGCATGTAACAATGTAATAAAGAAAAACTCTCTTTTGGACTTCCTCTCATTTTATTAGCAGCTAATCTTTTTTCTCTCCATGCCGTTATGTATGATACATCCACAACAACCCTGTGCTGAATAAAATCGATCAACGCGTTGGGAGCTGGTGTGTCAAACCTACCAGGATAATCTTGAGCCAAAACGGATGCAACAATTTGTGGTGTGCCTCTCCTTCTATTAGGCAGTGTTCTTGTAGTAACAACAAAACATCTATGCTGCTTGATGTAACTTCTAACCGTCCAAAAATCTGAATTAATCAACTTTGCAAGACGCACAAACCACTTGCATCCTTCTTTCGCTCCTTGGCATCTTATGACATATCTCTTTCTATTAGACTTAATTACATCATACTCAAAACACTTTAAATGTGAAGCCGTCTGAATATGAACTTTTGTTGTCTCATTCGTTCTAAATTCTTGACCTAAAACCAAATCCACACCATCCTCCCGATCATGATATACCACTGGTGCGACTTCAACTGATGGTCTTGCTTCTGTATCTTCAAACACATTCTCATCTCTTTCGGTAATATTCTCATGCATTTCAATGTCTTCGTAAAATGTGAGCACACCACCAGTACATTCATTATCAGTAGCCTCTATATCACTAGCCTCTTTATCAATAGCCTCTGTATCAGTAGCCTTTGTGTCAGTAGCCTCTATATATGTAGCCTCTCTATTGGATATACCGCCATGAACATCAGCTTCTA
The DNA here is from genome assembly GCA_012274485.2 of Sinapis alba. Classification (NCBI taxonomy): domain Eukaryota; kingdom Viridiplantae; phylum Streptophyta; class Magnoliopsida; order Brassicales; family Brassicaceae; genus Sinapis; species Sinapis alba. The sequence goes on along the minus strand of MU105897.1, from coordinate 232,646 downwards.
CATAGTTGAACTCCACATGTAAAACACTTCTACACTTCTCATGATTAACTTGCAGTAGATAACCAAAAACGTCTTCATCATTCCATATATATGATGGCTTCTTCGAGTACAATACCATTGGAAAGTAACTAAGCTTCGCTTCCATGTTAGATTCATCTACCTTTATCTTTCTGCAAATACGCTCACCAAAACAGAGTATGTGACCTCTTCCACTGATTTCTTCAACACAGTCGTGTAAATTTCATCTTCTCCTTCACCATCTCCCGATATCCGTTTCATTTCAGCACCATCCTTCATATAATATCCCCCATAATCAAAATAAATGATTGTACAAAGCGGATTTTCTATTTTCCCTGAAATAAATTAGAATTATCTTTAATATTAGCATTGTTAAGATTCTTACAATTAATTTCCACATCGTACAATCTTCTCTCACTAAGACTAATTCATTTTATTATTATACATAGTAATACTAGTAATACTAGTAGAACTTCTAAACATAGTAATATCAGTAATACCAGTAAAACCATTTTGCTTTAGTAAACTAGTTTTCTTAATAATAAGCATAAATTATTCTTGCACTAACTAATCAATTTTTTAGGATGATTTTGTTCAGATTTTACATTACCGATGTTATATAATTCATTTTAATGAAATTATACTCAAAAACATAAAAACGGACATAATATAGCATAAATCCAGAAACATAGTTTTCAAAATCATTTTTAATCTATGAAAATTTGTAAATCTTCTTTTCTACACTAGCCGAGATATATACTACTTTTTAATAGTAACCCAAAAAGAATTTCATCAAAAACAAACATAAAATATACCCAAAATCCATAAACACAGTTTCCAAAATCGTTTTTATTTCTCAAAAATTTCATCATTTTTTACTTTTTAAACGTTACACATGAAATATACAATATTTATATAATTTTCTAGAAAAAAATTCATAAAAAACGGACAAGAATTACCTGTTTTCAAGCTTCAAAATTGTCTATGGAGAATGAAGAAGATGACCTTCTACGCCAAGGGAGTACGAGAGGAGAAGGAGATCATGAAGACATGTGAGCCATGTGAGTTTTAATTGGTTAAGGTTGTCTTGTGGACCATCTTGGTTGTTGGATGTGGTTAGTTTATTTAATTGAAGAAATAAATGAATTAATGAGGTGGAAGAAATTTGGTAAGGACAATGACAAAGAGATAGTGAGAATAGAGAAGAGATAAAGAGAATTGTTTTTTTTTCTCAAAGGGGCATATGGAGTTACTTTCCAAAATTTTCAGAGTCTAACTCAATATACCTCTCTCTCTCTTCAAAAATTCTATTATCTCCATGTAACAAAAAATATTATATTTTTTATTTATTTTTAAATTTAAAACGTGGTTAAAGACATTAGAGTCTTTAATGAAATCGTTTTATTACCAGGATCCGACCTATTCTACCCGACCCAACCAAACTAAACCGGGTCAAACCCCTATCTTAAACCTAATCTCTAAACAATGCGTTTAACATTTTCACTCTCCTTTCTCTATACTCCCAACTTTCTCTCTCGTACGAGTGTGATATGGTGACGACGAGATTCTCTTCGTTTTTCTTCCTCTTCCATCGCAATCAAAACGGACTTTATTCTCATACACCCCTCTTGCTCTTATAAAATTCTAAATTCTCCCTAGAATTAAATATATTTTATTTTTTTATTTATTTTTAAATACAAAACGTGGTAAAGACATTTATAACCTTAATAAAATCAGGTTATTACACAATCCGGCCACAGAAACCCGGGCCACCCAAACTTACACGGGTACAACCCGATTTGGGTCCCCTGATTTGCAAAACTAAACGGTTCGTTTCCCTCATTTGTTCACTTTCTGAGTCTCTCTCTCTCTCTAGCCCCTCTCTCTTCTCTCGTTCTCTCGTGTGGCGACATAAAGAACATAAACCCTAGATCAAAAATTTCGTTGTTTCTTCTTCTTGTTGTGTGATAATCGAGCCTCCATATTCCAAATCGACATCTTTTATCGTGGTAGGTGATTTCTTGACCTTGATTTTGTTGTATTTTGTATTTAGGGTTGATGAAAATTGGGGAAAACTTCTAAATTGTAGACGAAATTGGAGAAAACATGGTGAAATTGTAGATTTGATATATGTCGGAACAAAATCCAAAAAGTTTCGATTTTGTGGGGGTTTTCCGGGTTTTCCACTTGATTTTTTCCTAAATTGAATATAAGTAGTTTTCGTTGTCTCCTTTAATGGTTGATATATGAAATCGAAATTGTAAAGATTGACTCTTTGAATGTTAGGGAAAATATAAACTGAAAGAGAGTTGAAAATTTGTTTTGATATCAGGCAAAGTATTGATTCTGGATTTTGGATGGATTTTGCCTTTAAGTGTGTTATTTTTTTGATGTTCAAAGGAAGGAGATAATGGCAACAAGTTAGCGTGGAGGAAAAAAACAGAGTAAGAAGAAACGTGGGAAGTCAACAAGAGCCCAAAAAAATGTTGATCCTGTTGTAGAAGAGCATGTGGAAGAGCTATCAGACGGGAACGATATTGATGATCTGTGTGAACCCTCTGAGGTAAAATATGTTGTTGGTTTTAGTTGAATAAAGTGTTAGTGCATGTGTGTGTATGGTTTTAGTTGAATTGAGTGTGTATGGTTTTAGTTGAATTGAGTGTCATTGTTGTGTATTCATTTTACTTATGTATTTGTTTTAGTTGAACAAAGTGTCACTACTCATGTATTTGTTTTAGTTGAATAAAGTAGACCAATAAAGTGTGACTGCTCGTGTATTATCGGTAGTAGTAGTAGTGCTAGTAGAACGTAATTGCATTACTGGTTTTACTAGTGTTAGTAGGACATAATTGTATTACTGGTTGGATTAGTATTACTGTGAATAAAAAGCATTATTTTGGTTTTGTGTGGCTTGCAGGAATGCCAACCACTCCCACCCGATGAACTTTACTTCAAGAACACCGAGTTCACCAAGACATGTAAGATACAAAGCAGGTGTTATGTGAGCAAGAATGTGGAGGTCATTAAGAAGCTTAAGAACGAGTAACCCTGGTTTGAAAAGCACCCGCTGTGTAGGTATTTTTTCCACATGCCGAAAGAACCAAACTTGAAGCTGCTTGGTATGTGGATACTTCTGCTACGAACTATTCCCTTAGACGAAGAAGAGGGCACAACATGGTTTGCAGTTACTGGTGTGCCCATCCGGTATTCTATGAGGGAGCATGCACTCATCTCCGGATCAGAATGCCATGAATACCCGACTAATTATGAGAAGTTAGGAAGTTTTGAGTTTGTTGATAGGCATTTCAAGTCACATGGTAAGATTACTATGAAATCTGTGGAAGCAAAGCTGTTGAGTATGAGGTTGTGTGGGGATAAACTCAAGATGGCGGTGCTCTTCTTCCTATGCACGATTATCAGAGGGAATGGAAAATATAATGGATGTATTGACTCTTTCATACTGAGAGTCATCAATGATTTGGATGTGTTTGAAACCTTTCTTTGGGGTCGGTTGACATTTGAAGATGATATCCATTCGATAAATCATGTGATGAAGCATCTCAAGGGGAAACCAAAAAAAAAAGCTCAATTTCTCGGGACTCATAGTTCCTTTAGAGGTAACCCTTAATCTTCAAGTTAAATTTTCTTTGTTGTATGAGTGGTTTTTGACTAAATCTTTATGTAGGTCCTGATATTTAAGTCTATTCCAGCTCTGAATGCTAAATTTAGAGAAGGATTAGATGGCTGTCTGTGTTCCTGTCCGAGGATGTGTAAGAGACGCCTCCAAAGTAACGGTATGAAGGGTTATCCACTTGAGGAATTGTACGATGCCCTTAGAAATACTCAGATACATAATTATAAGTTTTTTTAAGTAACTTGTAAACAATATTGTGAATTATATTGTTTTAGTGTTTATTTTCAAGAAATTAAAAGTTATCTAGTTCCTACCGTGGATGAAGCACCTCTCATGGCGTGAACAGTGAGCGAGGAGCCAGATTATGATAAAGAAGATGGAGTAAGTGTCTTGTGGAACACATGGTTTACTATAAAGGAGAAGCCAATATGGTGGAAAGAGCTCTATGAGTTAGATGTGGCAGCAAGAGAGTTTCTTAGGAAAAAAGACCAAGAAAAAGTGAATGAAGAAGCAGCCTCCTTTGATTATGGGTTGGAGGACGTGTTGAAAGGACTTGAAGAGAGGATGATGAATGCCACGAGAGAAGTAAGTGTGAAAATGGAGACAATGGACAAGCGGCTTGATGGGATTGAAAAGAGCCAACGTGGTTTAAAAGAGAAGTGTAGGAAGATGAAAGGTTTGAATAAGAGATTGGAGACCATTGAAAATTACCAATACTATCTTAAAAAAGATAGGAAGCAAGAGATAATGGAGATCAAGCTTGATGTCATTAAAAAAATCCAAGGTTTAATGAAAAAAGGTGAGAAAGATAACAAAGCAACTGAAGGAGAAAGATTCGTTTAACAATGAAGGTTTTGAAAATCAGAGAATAGATTTTGACTGGGAATATCACATAAATGAAGTTGACAAAGAAGGAAAACAAGCGGAAGAAGAGGCTCAAACTGATCAAGAAGAGAAAGAGAAGGAAGGAGAAGAAGAGAATGACAAAGAACATGATGATGAGACAGAGGGGAATGGTGCTGTTGGGATAGATGTTCAAGAAGAAGGGGCTCAGTTTGAGGTTGAAGAACATGAGGCTGAGAAATTAGAATAAGAGATTGAGGCTGAGAAAGATGCAGAGACAGAGGCAGAAGCAGAGAAAGAAAAAGAGACAGAGAAAGAGGCAGAAGAAATTGAGGCTAAAAAATTAGAAGAAGAAATTGAGGCAGAAGCAGAGAAAGAGACAGAGACAGAGACAGAGAAAAATGCAGAGGCAGAGAAAGATGCATAGGCAGAGAAAGATGCAGAGACAGAAGCAGAGGCAGAGAAAGAGGTAGAAAAAGAGACTGAGAAATACACTGAGGAAGAGAAAGCAGGTTGGGTTCTTACCATTTACACAAACACTGAAGAAACTCCTCCTATGGAAATGGATGGAACCGAGGGAACTCCTGCTTCTCTTCCTGCTCCTGCTCCTGCTCCTCCTCTGGAAATGGGTGGAACCGAGGGAACTCATGCTCGTCCTCCTGTTCCTGCTCTTCCTGTGGAAACGGGTGGAACTGAGGGAACTCATGCTCCTCCTACTCCTTTTGTGGTGACCAACAAGCCACGTTCGACCTAAGACAACGGAGGTGAGGAAACATACACCTAAGAAGAGGGGTAGACCGAGAAAGGCTGAAAAAACACAAAAGTTCACAACGCCACCACTGAAAAAGGGCACGTGCATCATCAGAGTGGATTTTCTCTCCTTTCACCGAGGGGTATACTGAAGAGATTGAAGGGCTAAAGAAGAAACCTAAAACAAAGGTTTAGAAGACTAATAATATGTTAAAATATTTTGGATATTTAATGTTATCGGCTTTGTAATGAACTTTCTAGGATGGTATGCTTAAACTTATGCTTTGTTGATCTGTAAAACTTGGAAGTTTATGATTGTATGATTGTGTTGTTGTGTTGAAGTATTGTAACAGGTATGGATAACTAGAAAACAAGGCAAAACTATATCCAAAATTTCAAATTTGTACTATTGTGTATTACTAAGAAAACAGTAGGAATACATAAGGAAAAAAACACAAATTGACCCAAACATTTCGACCAAATCACGTGTAAACGTGTAAAACATTTTCAACATTTCGACCAAAGCACGTGTAAAATGTGCAAAACATGTAAAATGTGTAAAACAAGATGAATTAATTTAATATTATTATTACTCATAGTAGTACCCCAATGTTGTAGTAATACTATCTTGTTTATACTAATACTATATAGTTTTTTAATATTTATTAGTAATACCTCATCAAAATTACACTTTTTATGGTAGGACCAATACATTTAGACAATTATAGATTATATACAACATATTAGTAGAAAAATATTTGATAAAAGATTAATTTTGTATTATTCATTTCAGTATGATCTTACCAATAAGACATTAGTCATAGAAGTATAAGGATGAGAATGAGAAGTTTTCTATCAACTTAACAAATACCTAATATTTTATGTATAATTTCATAAATATACACATAGTATTACTTAGTCGTACCATTAATACAAAGTACACATATAAATTTAAAATAATACAAGTAATCCAAATTTTACAATAATTTAAGTAGTAGCATTACCTGAACCATTTCGACATTCAAACCATTGGCCCATACCTCTTCTTCTGGATCCGCTGCCTCTGGCTCTCCCTCTCCCTCTTTTTTTTCTTCCACGAGATTCTCCGGCTGATGGAAATCTTGTTTGTTGTTGTCTTCCCTTCTTGATATCATGATCTGGAGGAAGTATTTTTAGTGCTCTAACTTCTTTTGGTATAACCCAATCAGGCATATGAGGAACATGATATATTATCCTATGATAAGACAAAGCCCATTGCTCAACCCAATAGTACTTAGTACAATACTCATATAGATGGAGTTCCCTTTCCGCTTTATCAGTCATGAATGTGGCAGCAGCTACAACATGAACACGTGGGTATTTGTCTTTATCAAATTGCTCACAGATGCAAGTTAACATAGCCATGTCAACAGTATAAACATTTCCGTCACTACCTTTCACACTGTATTCAAGATGGAAGCTGTTTAACTCATCAACCTCAAGAAACCCTGCATCAATACATATTTTGGACACTTCCATTTCCACAATAGGCACAAGCTTTATTGCGGATGGTATTTCAGCTGCCTCCTTCCTATGTTTGTTAAACCATTCAGCCATTTTTGCAATGATGACATCAAACATTGGCAGCAAGGTGAACTTTCTTTCATCCTTAATACCATTAAAAGATTCTACTGAATTGGTGGTGTCAACATTGTATCTATCTCCTTCAAAGTAACACCTAGCCCATTTCCTCTCTTCAACATTTTTGTCAAGATACATCGCTGCAGAAGGATACTTTCTGCGAAAAGCATGATAACGGTATAAGAACTCAGCTTCCGTATAAGCATGTGCGCACTCCATAAAATTAAATGCACAAGTGTCTCTGTTGTTACGGACGTGACCTTTAACATTTTGAGACAAATGCCATATACAATACCATGAGCGTCCTGAGAAACACTTGACCTACTGCACTGATCAAGCTTTTGTTTCATAAACCACATCCAGCTATCATTTTTCTCACCATCTGCCACACCGAAAGCAATTGGGTAGGTGTGATGATCGGGATGCTGAGCAGCCGCAACAAATAGAACTCCACCATAAACATTCTTGAGGTGTGTTGCATCCACAATGAGGACTTTCCTCATCGCGCTGAACCCTTCTATGCTAGCTCTCAAGGCAAAAAAACAGATACTTAAATTTGTTGGCCTCATCCATTACCACACGAGTTATTGTGTCAGGATTCGTCTTCTCGAGCATGTACATGTCACTGTGTAATAAAGAAAATCTCTCTTCTGGACTTCCTCACACTTTATTAGCAGCTTGTCTTCTTCCTCTCCATGCTGTTGGGTATGATACATGCACACCAACCCTGCGATGAACCAAATCAATCAGAGAATTGGGAACTGGTGTGTCAAAACTACCGGGATAATCTTGAGCCAACATAGCCGCAACGATTTGTGGTGTGCCTCTCCTTCTATTAGCCAGTGTTCTTGTAGTAACAGCATAACATGTATGCTGCTTGATGTAACTTCTAACCGTCCAAGGATCTGAATTCACTAGCTTTGCAACTCGCACAAACCATTTGCAGCCGTCTTTCGCTCCTCGGCATTTTATCACATATCTCGATATGTCCGACTTATTTATCTCATACTCAAAAAACTTTTGATGAGAAGCCGTCTGAATATGAACTTGTGCTTCCTCCTTCGATCTAAATTTTTGATCTAAAACCAAATCCATACCATCATTCCGAGTCTGATAGACAACAGGTGTGACTTTAACTGATGGTCTTACTTCTGTATATCCAAGAACATTCTAATGCATCTCAACATCTTCGTAGGATGTGAGCACACCATCAATACAATATTCATCACCAGTCTTTGTATCATGAGCCTCTGTATCAGTAGCCTCTCCACCAATAGCCTCTTTATATGTAGCCTCTCTATCAGTAGCCTCTCTATCGGATAAACCGGCATAAACATCAGTTTCATCACATCTTCTGAAAGTTGCACTTCTTCATTCATTTTGTATATATCATTGCTGAACTCCACATGTAGAACACTTCTACACTTCTCATGGTTTACTTGCAGTAGATATCCAAACACGTCTTCATCATTCCATATATATGATGGCTTATTCGAATTCAACACCATTAGAAAGTAACTAACCCTTGCTTCCATCTTAGATTCTTCTACTTTTATCTTTCTGAAAATACACTCAACCAAACAAGAGTATGTCACCTCCTCCACTGATTTCTTCAACACAATCGTGTGAATTTCTTCTTCTTCTTCTCCTTCACCATCACCCGAGACCCATTTCATTTCAGCCCCATCCTTCATATAATATCCTCCGTAATCAAAACAAATAAATGTGCAATGCGGATTTTGCATTTTTCCTGAAAATAAAATGGAATCATCATTACAATTTTCATTACTAAGAAAAAAAATCATTCTCACAATCTACATTCTCTTTCCAATACTAATTCTTTTAATTCTACAAATTAGTAATACCAATAATATTAGTAAAACTCTAAAACATAGTAATACTAGTAAAACCTTTTTCAATTAGTAAAATAGTTATCTTAGTAATACCCGAAAATTATCCTTTCACTAACTAATACAATACGATTTTGTTCGGGTTTTTAGTACCCATGGTATAAACTCTATCTTAATGAAATAACACAAAGAAAAATCATCAAAACAGACTTTTTTACAAAAGCCGAGTTATACATTTATTTTTTAAAATATTCCAGTAATAATTTCATCAAAAAGAAAGGAAAAACACCTGAAATCCATAGACACAATATGTCCACACAATATTCAAAATCGTCTCTAATATCTCAAAAATTTCATGAAATCTTATATTTTAACATTACCCATCATATACACTACATTTAAATGATATTTCTTAAAAAAAAATCTTCAGAAAAGTACATAAAATATACCTAAAATCAATTAACACAGTATTCTAAATCTAGAATAAAATCTCAACTTTTTCATAAAATCTTATTTTTTTACCATTACCCATTATATACACTACATTTAGATGATATTTCTTTTAAAAATACATCAAAAAAGACTTTAAATACCTGTGTTATAAGCTTCAACTCAACTATGGAGAATGAAGAAAAAGACTTTTCCTCTTGTCTGTTGAGAGGGAGCTTTCCGTGGGAGAAGGAGAGAGAGTGAAGACATATGGGTCATCTTACATTTGATTGGTTAAGGTTGTTAGTGGGTCATGTTGGTGGTTGATTTATGTAATTCAAAAATTTAATGTATTTATTAGGTGAATGATATATAATAAATAAATGGAAGGTTAGTTTAGGATATGTAAAGACAAAAGGGTATTGAGAATATAAATGGGATATGGAGAATAGATTTTTTCATTTTGGGGTCTGAGAATAAACTCCAATCAAAACTCCATATACATTTTTATCTTCTTTATGTGTTCGTACATCTTGGTTGGAACATGCTTCAAGAGCTTCTTCAATGGCTGTCACTTCCTCCTTTATGATGCTGCTCCGGTAAAACTGTTAACTACAAATATAATTTAGTTGATTTTTGAATTGATTTGCTAATGGTGTATCGTGTTCAGGAACTTCTCTACGGCGGTGAGGATTGCTCAGTCTGCTTGATCGAATTCGAGAATCTTCTCTACCGGAGAATTGATTAGGGTTCTTCCTCGTATTGCTCTCCAAAGTGAAATAAATCAATTCGGTTGTGTCTGTGTAGATAATTTGAGTTGTACAATGAAGAGGCGGCCGCGAAAGCTGCTTCTGACACCGGAGCCCCGACCATGTATGGTTTGTAAAGATTTAGTTCATAACTGTTTTAGGATTAATTACATAACAATCCATGTTTCTGTGTTTTGATACAACTGAGCCTAATCTTTGAGACATCTGACTTAATTTATGTTGGTGATGGATATAGAAATTATTCTTGCAAGTCTGTGACTAGAGATATGCTCTTGTTTTTAGATTTGACAAGATCATAGCGAAAGAGATTCCATCAGACATTGTCTATGAAGATGATAACGTTTTGGCATTCACTTTGTTTTTAAAGCGAGGAAGTATGTTGTTTGTCTTTTGGAGGAATACATTAAGATCTTACTAGAATATTGTCTTCATGTGAAACACTTTTGCAGGCTGAACCAAGACACGTAGAAGTTCTTGGTCAACTTCTTCACGCATCAACGTACGAGAGAGCGTCCGATCCGATGTCCTCCGCATGCTTCACTCTCGTGCCGAGGTAAATTTAATCTGAATCATCATCATCAGAGAATGAGTCCGGATTAGCTAGAAGAAGAAATCATCTTGTAATTGGCTTGAAGTGTTCTTGTTGCTTCACGCGTAGGATCATGTTTTTGTTCGTGCTTGTGGTTGTGAAGTTTGCTCCTCTGCTTTTACTTTTGCATGTACCGTTTCAGGTTCCTTTAGAAGTGAATGTAGTACTTGTAGGTATGAATGGGGATGGAGGATACAGATATGATGTGGATCCTCACAAACTGGAGGAGTTCTTGAAAGTTAGTTTCTCGACTCATAGGCCTTCATACCAAGAGACAGGAGAGCCACTTGATATTGAGCATCGACTGGTTTACAATGTGTTTTCTGTGATACCAAGTTTATTGCAGAGACAAGCTGAAGAGACTACGAAATAAACACATATAATTTTGTAATAAGATCAGATTAAATATAGAAAAAGATTTTAATATATTTTAATATTTAATTATACACTCAATTTTGATTAGGATAGTTTTCATTATTTTTTTAGATGTGACACATTCTCTTTTCATCTTTGATTGATTCCCATTGTTTGAGCATGTTTCATTTGAAAAGAAAAATTCTCATATTAAATTATTTATATAAAATGTAGGATTAAAGTTTAAAAGTTTTTTTTTTCTTCTACAAACACATTTTGTTTGTTAGTAAATATTATGTAAGGTAATATAATACAATTTTAGATTATAAAAACGTTTTATGTTTCATAAAATTCGTTTTGTTTTGCTCTTGTTAAAGTAATAATATAAAAAGTATTTATATAAAACGTGCATGCATAGCATATGTTAAAATAATAATTTAAAAAGTACCCATGTAAAACATGCAGCCGTTATATATATAAATTTAATATTTTAATTACACTTAGTAATTCTTGGTAATCTTCAGGGTAGTAATAATACTATCTTACACATAGTAATACTTTGAAAAAAATTAAGTTTCATTAATAAAACTATGTCTAAATGAAATATTTGGTAGTAAAACCAATGATTTTATACAATAAATGTCATTAATGAAGAGTATTACATAAACTGTTTACCATAAATAAGAATTTTTATAGATTCTTCTTACGGCAGCCTTATGATTCATACAATAACCATAAAAGTTAAGGAATCATTTTGAAAAATGATAAATATTCCAAAAACTATAAAAAATAATCATCTAAATAGTTTTAGTAGTCTTATTTACTATATACATAGTCTACTAATAGATAATATATAGATTATATATGTTAAATATACGTAATACTTGCAATATATAGGGGTTTCAAATTACACATAATAAAACTAAGTAATCCTAGTAGTCTTAATTACACACAATAAACTCAATAATCATAGTAGTCCAATTACACATAATAATCCTAGTAGTATGATAATTTTTCAACATAGTAGAACTAATAATTCTAATAAAGATGTTTTACCTTAGTAATACAAGTTGTCTAGGTAATACTTAATTTTTTTCACATTTACGACCTAATCATATTTTTTAGTATGATGTTGTTCAGATTAAACTACTACTATCATTTTCTATGACCATATTAAAAGTCTTACTATACTTCAAAATAAAGTAAAATAAACCAAACCTCATAAACAAAGTTTTTAAAGTCATTTTCAATGCTTCAAAATTTTCATAAGCTCTTACATTATTTTCATTATCCAAAATATACACTTCATTTTAATTATATTCCGTGTAAATTTTTTTTGCAAAAACAAACATAATAAACCTAAAACCCATAAAGCACAATTTTAAAAATCTTTTTAAATCTTCCAAAATTCTTAGTAAATTTTACATTATTTTCATTATCCAAGATTTACAATTCATTTTATTATTCTAGATAAATAGTTTTTTTTTAAACGGATATAATAAATCTAAAACCCAGAAAAACAGTTTTAAAATTTGTTTTCAATCTTCCAAAATTCTCAGTAAATCTTACATTATTTACATTTTCCAAGATATATAGTTCATCTTAATGATATTTTAGATATTTTTTTTGAAAAAAAAACAAATACAATAAATATAAAACCCAAGAAAAAGTTTTGAAACTCTTTTTCAATCTTCCGAAATTCTCAGTAAATCTTACATTATTTACATTACTAAAGATGTACAATTCATTTTAATGATATTCTAGATAAAAAAATTTAAACAAATATAATAAATTTAAAACAAAAATAACAGTTTTAAAACTCGTTTTCAATCTTTCGAAGTTCTTAGTAAATCTTATATTGTTTACATTACCCAAAATGTACAATTCATTTTAATGATATTCTAGATAATATTTTTTTTAAACGGATATAATAAATTTAAAACCCAGAAAACAGTTTTAAAACTCGTTTTCAATCTTTCAAAATTCTCAGTAAATCTTACATTACCCAAGATACAATTCATTTTAAAGATATTTTAGATAATTCTTTTTTTAAATGGATTTAATAAATCTAAAACCCAGGATAACAATTTTAAAATTTGTTTTCAATTTTCCAAATTTTTTAACAAATCTTTTATTTTACATTATCTTTAATACTTAAAATTTTAAAGCTATTTTACAACAAACTTCATAAGAAATGAATATATATTAAATGTTTTATGAAGTTTCAGTTATATTAATGGAAGAAAACAAAAGGGAAAAACTGTAAAAAAAATAAAAAAGTGATTACGTTGAAGAAAAAAAAGAAATGAGCATAAATTTTTCATCGGTTAAAGTTTATTGTGGGACACAATTGATTTTTGATATATTGATATAAATTTAATTCATGATTAATGAGATAGTAAATTTATTATAAAAATTAGAAGGCTATTTTGGAGATCACAAGGAGAGAAGAATAGTGAAAAAAATGAGGGATAAAAAGAATATTTTTTTTAATAGAGATATATTGAGTTACTTTCCAAAATTTTATGAGCTAGATTTTCAACTGAAGTGCCACTAACCTAAAGGCAAATGGTTGCAAATAGTGGCCAACAATTTCCTAAACATTATTATTTCATTTAATTTATTAAAGCATAAGTTAAAAAAATATACTTAGCCCTGAATTTTTCTCAATAATTACTATCTTATGTCATTCTAATTTAACTAAAAAAATTAACTTTCGAGCTTGCTTATCTATTAGATATGCACGAAGCCCAACATTTATTATTTGGGCTTATATATTATCTTCTTATAACTCAAAACAAATTTCTATTAGCTCTTAGAATTAGACCATATGTACATATGAATGACGCATACAAGTTAAACCAGTATTCAATATTTTAATATATAATTTAGAATATTGATTCAATCGTATACGTATATTTGAAATCCTGAACCTTCTTTTTAACATGCAATCATATAATTTAGCATATTGATGCAAACATATACGTAGTAAGAAAAACATACTGTATTGAAAGCATACGGTTTAAGTTAAATAACCGGTTAGAACCAAGTATCACCTACAAAGAAAATTTTTAAGTAACCCAAAATATTAACTAATGAACCAAAAATCTTGCAAATATGTAAACATATTTACGTGCTACATAAGTACTTGCCACAATCAAATATGTAATAAATTAGTTTCGTAAAAATAGTCAACCAATTGAAAATAAAATCTGCATCTTATAACTGATACTCATAATAAATATAGATTTCCGTATAAGAACTAATTCTTAAAAACTTCCTAAATTTAAGATAACCACTAATGGATTATGAGATGCATAAATCTAGCCTAATTAAATAAAATTAGGTGTTTGCTCGTAATTTTGCAGGTAATGATATTATATAAAAATATATATTATGGTTACATTGTTATAATTTTTAAATAATAATTAAATTAAAATTTTAATTAATTTCAAATAGTTGAATAATCAAAAAATTTAGTATATATTTTTAGAAGACCTGTGAGATTTAAAATAGTTCAACAACGTAAACCTTAGCCATTACAAATATTTTTCTTATAGAAAAGTAATATTATAATCAATTCAGATAATTGGTTATATAATAACTTAATATTTTATTTTAACACGTGAAAAAATTGGGAATAATCTAGCTTTCAAAAAATAAAAAGAGAGTTTTTTATGTAGAACCAATACAATGATCGGATGCTTTTATCATGAAAATATTTTGTAAATATTTTTGTGTGGACTTTATAAAACATAAAAAAGTTCTAATAATTCTTTACCTACAAAATTATTTTTTTATATAAGAATATATAACCATTAAATTTCTTTCAATAAAAAGTTAAAGTATTTTATTTAGTTATATATAAATAATTGATAAAGAAAAAGAAATTGATAAAACATATACATTATTTCTCCAATTCTACAATTAGTTATCATAAATCATTATTTGTAATATTACTTGTGTTATTTGGTAATTTATATTAATTAGTTCTATAATTTTTATGTTTTAAATATAAAAATATTTTAATCATTTCTAAAAGTGATAACATATCTGTGATATCACATTATCATTGAATAATGATGATTTTTTAAAAATTATATATTTGATTGTTCTGCATTCATTTAAAATATTTAGAACACATATATATATATATATAATGAATGAGTGTGCTTTATTAATATTATTAGGTTTATATTAATTAATTTTCTGGAAACTATGATTTATTGTATTCACTACTAATATAAATATTTTTTTAGCAACTATAATATAAATATATTCAAAACCGTTTTTATAATTGTTTAAGTAGTATCATATGTATCTAAATGTATATTATCAATTTATATAATATAATCTATGATATTTAATTGTTTATATAAATAAATTATATTAATTAATCTATATTTAAAATGTTTAATTGTATGTTTGAAACATATATTAGATTAGGTAATTCTAGGATTAGTTTCCTTTTAAATACTTTAATTAAATAAATTAAAAATTAAAAATCATCAACCAATCAAATTATAACAACTAATTGGAAAGCTCTCATATGAGCGACACGTTAGCAAAAATCACTAAATTGATTTCTCAATTAATATATTGGGAGATATTAAATGTCATCCCTATTTAATATCGAAATCTACTTGCATATATATATATGTACTTATCTTCCTGTCGACTCAATTCACAATCAAATTCTCAACACCCATAAAAATGGTTACTTCTCTGTATATAAATACAATTTGCTTCTTTATATAATGTTTACTACTTTTCTACACTATGAATAGTTTTGAAGATATCCGAGAACCGAATGAGTATCCGAAGATATCCGAAATGTATATATATATATAAAAATTTTAGTTATAATTATACTTATAATTATTTTAATATTTTAAATTAGAATTTTAAGTTAAATATAGTAGTTATTTTTGGTATTTTAAAATATTTTCAGATAAAATATGATAGTTTGAATAAGAAATACCCAAACAAAATTATGTATAATGGGTATTTTTGGTTGTTTTGGGGTAAATTTGGGTAATATAGATACAAAAATTAGAACCAAACTGGGTGCGTATGGTTACTTTGGGTACAAATACCCGAACCCGTTTTAGATATTTTGGTTATTTGGTTATTTTCTGGTTCTTATACATGAGAACCGAACCCACCCGGACCCGGAAGGACCCAACTCAAACCCGACCCGAAAATTTAGAATACCTGAATGAGACTTAATTTCAAAACCCGAAAACCCCGATACCCGAAAGAACCGATCCGTACCCGAATGGATACCCTAACATCCATGCCTATCAAATACAATTTTTTTTTTGTTCAATTTTTTATTTTGTTCAATTTTTTATTTTGTTTGATTT
This sequence comes from Sinapis alba, assembly GCA_012274485.2. Classification (NCBI taxonomy): domain Eukaryota; kingdom Viridiplantae; phylum Streptophyta; class Magnoliopsida; order Brassicales; family Brassicaceae; genus Sinapis; species Sinapis alba. The sequence goes on along the minus strand of MU105897.1, from coordinate 216,423 downwards.
TAACAGCAAGCCATTATAATAATGGCGAAACACCGGTGAACCCGTCATAAATTATAAAGTTTAGCAACTCAAAGAATTAAAAAAGTATATAAATCTAATAACAAAAAACATATGCATCGACAACACAAACAACAACAAATGTATTTTCAACTATCAGTCATATCTAATTTATAAGAAACATCCGCGCAGATCAAAACTCCAATTGCTATTAAAAACTAGTATCTGAAAAATACATATGATTATATATTAAGTAAATAAGTTTATAAATCATTAATGCACAACAATCCGATTGAGAAAATCTCAACCCAAATCCAAATCACTACACATGATAACAAATATATTTGGCTAACATAAGTTTTGTGAAGATGTGCATATATCCAAATTTCATCTATTGCTCTAAACCTCTAATTTATACAAGATATAATCATTTTTGTGTGTCTTCCCTTATTTAGTGATGATGATAGTAAAATAGTTTAGAACATAATATATATTTTAGATAAATTTTAAAAACAGATTAGATTATAGTGGCAAAATAGTAACAAAATTCGCTATTACTTGTGACTACTTTCCAACTGCATTATTTTTACAATTACAAATTAGTAGCTATTGATACCCTAAACTCTAAAGAGTTATTAACACAGAAAGACACTTTCTGTGTTTTAATAACAGAGGGGGACACATTAGGCGAGTAGGACAGTTTTTTGGAGCAAAAAGACAGGGATGACCTTTTAAAAGTGCAAAAGCATGGGGTATTTCGGTAATTGCGGGTTGGTAACTGGTTAGGGTTTTTTCCGGTTTCGAAATTCGAAACTAATATGGTTAGAAGGTCTGGCTGGACCCGAAACTAATATTAAAACAGGTTAATTTTTTTACTCTCCCCCCATTAATCTCGGTAACCGTAGTGGTAAAGAAGGAAAAAATAAAGGTGAGGGTGAAACTTGGAGAAACCGCCGACGAACAAAAATCCCACACTTCCGACGAGTTGGAGATTAACGCTTCTTAAGCCGGCGAGTGACGCTTGAAGATGTCGAGTAGGAAGAAAAGAGATGCCAAGGGCAAAGACAAAGGTATGCGGTTTTACTTTTTTTTTAACCCAATGTGTTCTGCTTTTCGGCCGGTGAGAGAGGAAGGAAGGGGTAGACATTGTTTACGGAGGGCCTACAGGGCGGGAGTAATAGGCGGGGTGTGTGTACAAGAGGTGGACTTGGCTTGAGGAAGTGGAGTATCTCCGACCCTAGGGTTGGATGTGTGGACAACGGGGGTACTGGTACAGAGTTACGGGCTTAGGGGGAAAA
>MU105897.1:91711-210287 GCA_012274485.2 Sinapis alba | reverse complement strand
CTTTTCTGTACATCTGTACAGCAGTGTTTTCAGTACACGGTATAAAATTTGTGGGGTACAGGTGGAACAAGATGGAGTAAAGGAGGCTGGTGGTGCGAAGGAGGCTGGTGATGCGAAGGTATTAGCAGGACATACAGAGAAGTTGTCTTGTACAGTATTTTCTTGATATGTATGAACAGAGGATATGTTTTTTGATTGGCGGAGGTTGTGCAATTGTGTAGGATGACAAAGCGATGGATGATGAGGGGGAAACCGCTGATGCGGTTTCCACACGGGAGAAAGAAGTTATTGAGGTATGTACGGGCTAGGCTTTTGGTACAGATGTACAACTTAGAAAGAGCATACTAAAAAGTGTGTGGATATGTGAAGGTTGCTGACGTAGGGGACGATACCAGTGACGAGGAAAGTGAAAGCGAGCATGAAGATGAATCTGTACAGGTATGTAGGGGTGTACACGATGTTGTTGAAGGGAGAACCACGGATTGTGTATGATTGTGCATTGTGTGTGAATTTATGCAGGCTGCACCGAGGGAGGATAAAAAATTGGTAAATAAAGCAGGGGAAGACGGACATGTTGAGGTTTGTACAAACTGGTGTTGGTTTGTACATTTGGACAAAAGCAGAGATGTGTACATGTGTACACGAAAATATAACCAATCTTACCAGTTGGTTGTTTTTATAGGTGGATGTTGTAGGTAACGAGACCACTGGAAGCGAGAAGGACAATGATGAAGATAAGGTGTTGGATGTTAGTGATTCATCACCGTGCAAAACGACAGAGAAACATAAGCCCGTAGAGAGGGAGGAGGAGTTAGCGGCATTGCTGTTGGCAAAGGAGGGGTTCAGCTTGGATAAGCTAGTACCTGAGACAGAGGACTTACCAGTTTTTTGAAAGTGTTTTGATTGCAAGTCCAAAAGTGTACGTTTAGCAAAACTGTACAAAGGGTGAGATGTGTACAGAAGGTGTACTAATATATTTGTCTTGCAGGATGCATCTGAACGCAGGTAATTACGATCTGGAGAACCAGTTCTTTCTGGATTTGGCAACGCCAGAGAAATGGGTTTCAACAAAGGTGATGATTTTAGAAAATATTTGGTGTGTATTGTGTTAGAGAATCATGGCTAAATTTTTTTATTTGTTCAGCACATGGAAGCGTTGGTAGACTATGTCGGGAGCAGACATGAGGGTGAGCTGAGAGAGAGGCGGTGTCTCTTCTTGCCCCCATGGTTTGCAGCCCATTTGCAAGGGAAAACAAGGGCTTTCAATGCGGCTAAGTGTAATAAAGGGAGAGTGTTGGGCGATGGAAGGCTGTCAGGCTTCTTAACTAAGGAGGGTAAGAAGTGGGGTGAGCATGTAGATACCCTGTACAGCCCAATGATATGGGGCGGAAACCATTGGGTCGGACTATGTATAAGTCTTGTTGATTGGCGTGTGCTCGTACTGGATCCTAACCCGGGCCTACGGGAGATGTCAGAAGTGTGGGAGTTGATGGAGACAGTGGCGAAGATGCTGCCATATTTGGTGGAGAAAGTCTGTACCCCGGTTAAGGACAAGGCGTACAGTATGGATCCGTTTGCCGTTGAGCGGATGGGAGGTGCATACGAGAACAAGCGGAGTGGAGATTGTGGACCGGTCTCAATCAAGTTTATGGAGCTTCATGCGCTAGGTAATCCCCACCCGCGGATGGATGGGTTAACTGACAGGTTGGTGGATATTATGAGGAAACAATTCGCAATGGATCTGTACAAGGATTGGGTGGTCCCGCTGTACATGGGGTCTCACAATGAATGAACGTTTGTATGCTTGTATGTTTGGTTGCTTAGGATTTGTGCTTTCGGATTGTATTTTATGGACGGATGCGTGTACTGATAAGTATTGTTGTCTTTGTTTTTTTTTATAATATGGCATGGTTTGATAACTGGACAATGTTGATGTACTGTACATCTGAATATTGTACGGGAATATTGTATATTGTATTTTTGTACGGGAATGGGTATTGCCATGCCGTACAGATGTACGCCGTCGACCGGTGTCCAGCTGTACCAACACGATGGAGAGTACACATGAGAAAGAAACCCATGGTGATGGAGAGATAAGCAGATGCAATTATGGGCATGGCGGGGTAGTTAGTAATATTCCCGCTGGCGTCCGGTTGAATATTGTATTTTGTTGTGGGAAGCCTCTGAATACAAGTTACCAACTATGTTAATTTTCTGTACATCTGTACAAGTTTCCTGCTATCGTTGTTTGTACGAACGCAAGATGTTGAATGTTGTATTTTTGTATGGGAATGGGCATTGTCATGCCGTATTTTTGTATTGGTGTCATACAGGACCTGATTTGATAGAATAAAACCAAAATCAAAAAACTGTCAATTACATAGGCACATTTTGCAAGCTAGATTGAACAAATGTACACCATGACATAATTTAGTTTCACCTGGGGCAGATCATCAAACATACAGGGTGGGCAATATCAAACATGGGCCCAATACCAAAAAAGAACCAAAAAATATCTAAGGACACCCTGTTTTTAGAGGTGAATGCGTTATCCAAAAGAGAGTTCCTGTGGATAATGAATTCACCACAGTTAAATGGGGACTATGCAATTTGTACGGTTGTGGCCCGTACCACCGCAGCGGCCGCATTTGTTTGGGACAAGTTTTTTCTTCTTTGCAGCCTGCAGTACAAAAATAGAAAAGCTAAAGTGAGCAAGAATAGCAGTGGTGGAAGGACATTTTGAATTAAACAATTACCGGTATTTCGCCAGTTGATGCAATCCGCTTATCTTTTGGGCGGCCAGAAGGACGCCGGGTCTGTGGAGGATGGAGTGTGGAATTTGTGATGGAGTCAGGAATGGGATGATCGCCATCGGGCGCTTCAGGGGACACAACACCTGCATATGTGTCTGTCCATGACTGTGATTTGTAGCAATCACCAAAAAGTTGTACATATGGGAGCCCAATGTAGTCAGCAGCTAACAATGCGTGGCCACATGGTATCTTCAGCTTTTGGAAGACTTGGCAGGAGCACACCTTAGTTTCAAGAGACACAGTGTTCGAGTGCCCAAAAAGACCTCTAACTTGGTAGCTCCAATCTGTAACGTTTGCGATCTTGCTGCCTTTGGTAAGCCTGATATGTGTCTGCATAACCTTTTCAACCTCCGGCGTGACAAACCCCCTCCATTTAGCTGCCTTAGCCCGCCTAGCAGAAAACCATCGGGTCAACATGCGTTGTATAAACATAAACAACTCCGTGATGGGTGAAGCTCTGGATTTTGTCAAGGCGTTGTTGAGTTGCTCAGCGATGTTACTCGTTAATAGGTTATAACGATTACCAGGAAAATAAGTCCTGGACCATTTAGAAGTCCCGATGCCTTCGAGGTATTTTGCGCACGGATCACTTGCCTGCCGGAGTTTGGTGAACGCTGCGTCAAAATCTTTGCGCCGGTATGCAAAAGCCGCCTCGCAAACCATTTTAGCCAGTCCTTTGTTTTTGAATCGAGACACCACATTCCGCATTATGTGAACAATGCAGGCTCCGTGGTGCGACCGTGGGAAAACCGATCTCATGGCTTTGAGTATGGACGAGTGGCGGTCTGAAATTATACAGAGAGTATTGGAATCAGCAATTATTCGTTCAACCTTCGCCAAAAACCAGGTCCATGCATGCTCAGTCTCACCATCAACAACAGCAAACGCAAGCGGGAAAACTTGAAAGTTTGCGTCCTGGCCGCTGGCCGTAAGTAGCACGCCCTTGTATTTCCCTGATAAATGTGTCCCATCAACTATAAGGACAGGACGGAGGCGCCGGAACCCATGTATTGAAGCGCCGAAGGACAGGAAAGCATATAGGAAACGGGTATGTCCTTCAGTGTCAGCCTCTGTTTCAATTGCAGTATGTGTCCCTGGGTTTGTAGCTTTGAGCCTCTCAAAGTAAGCTGCAAGATTAACATATGAATCCTCGGCATTACCCACAGTCTGGTCAATCGCCTGCTCTTTTGCCCTGTGACATTTCATGTATGAAGCGGAGATGCGAAGGTCTTCTAGCACCATTTGCTGAAGTTGTAGTGCCTTAGGTCCATCAGAAGGTTCGCTGTACCGCGAGCGGTATACATGCGCAAGTACTTTAGATGTTGCTTTCTTTCTGTACAGGTTGCGAGTTTCGATTGTACAGTTATGCACTAGGTGAGCCTTTCTGATGGTGTAGTAGCCGCAATTAGAAAGCTCTTTTGCAAGAATGCGCCACTCGCATCGAGTGTCATGGCAACCAAGAACAAAAGAATGACGTGTTGTCCTGGATTGCCTGAAATGAAACTGTTGCTTGATGGCATAAATCGCAAGGCCAATCTGACAGTCCGCCTTATTTGCGTACAGTTTACCAACAAATGGTTCTTCGTCGGCCACGATCCGGGACGTCTTCCGCTTCGTATGAGAGGTCATCAAACAGTGGTGGGATGTCAAACTCCTCATCGTTGATGTCTGACAGTGGTCTGGATTCTCGTTGCTGAGGGCCAGTGGCGGGTTGGGCTTGCGGTGAGTGAGTGGACGACGAAGGAGGTGTACATCTGGACTTCGAAGGAGGGTGTACACTGGGGCCGGCCTTGTTGTGTACACCAGAATGAACAGCAGGGTCGGATGTCCGTGTGTACATCGGGTTCGGTTGTACATGTGGCAAACTGTTTCCATGTACGCCATGTCCCGTGGGCTCCTGCTTCCAGCTTGTGGGGAGTTCGCCAGAAACAAGAACAGTATGGTCGAAAGCATCTCCCGTTGTGCAGTGAATAACATGCGGAGCCGTTTTAGGGACATGGATTCCGGCCATTACCTCAGGTGCGTCCGAACCGCCTAAGTCATTGTCAATCAAAGGATCCCAAAAATCATGATCATACCCAACTGGTTGGACGTCTTCGTAACCAGGAGGAAGCGATGTTTCAGGCACATCTTCTTCTTCTTCGCTCTTCCAACTGTCTGGGATGTTCTCGGGTTCATCCTTAAACATCTCCTCTAACATCTCATCGCCGCAAGATACAGTTTCGTCGATTATGGAGAAACGGCTAATCTTGGATGGAGCGGTTTTGGGGCTGAAAGCCGGGTTGGTTGGTTGCAAGGAAATGTCATCCAGGAAATCCTCATCATCGAACAGGGAGAAGCCTGGGACCCTTGAAGCAGCGGTTGAAGCAGGGGAAGGACCAGATACAGGGTTACGCGAACTATTGAACATGGCTGAAAGGTTTTTAGGCTTCAGGATAGGCTGCTTAGGAGTTGTGAATTGGAAACGGTTCTCAGATACTTGGCTAGGCAGTGCAGGTTCTGGTTGAGTCTTGAAGGTTACACACAGGTTCATGCCCTTGTGTGCTTCAAAATGTCGATAAAAGAAAAGAACAGAGCCATCATGGGTTAGCATCACAGGTGGCGTGGTGATTCCGGTGACAAGTTCTTTCGTGTTAGGCGGCCAGTAGCTCAGAAACGCGGTGGGGAGAGGATCCGTGTTTGGGTAGAACTCTTGAACTACACTGTGTTTGAGTTCCAGCAGTGTCATCGCCGGTCTGAGAGGAACAATGCGGGACATTTGTAGCTTGTCGATGGAGAAAGTCCAGCTGCCGTCCTCGCGTGTCTTCCATTCGCCAGCAAGAACCATGCACTGGTCCGCCATGGGAGGTGCCTACAACAGATGAAAACAACTCTGTGAGTGAGTAGATTGACATTGACTCACTACGCTTGCAAAAAAAAAGCAACAAACCAAGGAATTAGTGGAAAACGGAGGTGACAGTATGTTGTGTTTGTTTCTGATACTCGGGATTTACAGGTGATGGCAAATTCCCCGAAATGTCGCCGGTGTGGAGGAAGAAAGAAGAAAAGTGGTGGTTTAATCTCATCCGTCGAGTAACCATGTGATCTAACGGTCTTTGTTGTGTTTACCAAGTTGTCAAATCCAGATCTAGAAGCTTGCATCTGGACCGTTGATGCGAGAAGTAGATCAACGGCTATGATTACACCCCGCCTAAATTGTAACTAGCAACAATCTTCTTTTTTGTGAGTAACGAGTTGTTAGAGGTGCTTAGTTAATAAATGTGTCCAAGTAGCTAAATGTGTCTTGGGATGATAATAAGTATGAAGAATGTGTCTTATCTTGAAAATATTTCTACTTTGAAATATGTAACTCATGCACCGTTTTTTTTACTTGAAAGGCTTCTTTTGATCATTTTTAAATTTAATAAAAAACTCGGCTACTTAATTTTGTCCCCTTCTTCGTTGGCTTATCATAGTACAATGAATGATTGTTACAAATTTTATTTTTAATATATTTGTCATACACAAAAATTTAGTGATGATGCGAAACCCAAACCGTGATTTTAATCATTTTTTTATGAAGAATGTTAAATTTATTCAATCAAAAAGGCATTTGTACAAACTAATGCAGCTTTGCTCTATGGTTTCTTTTGTGTAAAACAATAAATAAGCTCCATTTTATGCTCTAGAATCAAACCAATTGGACATTGCGCTTTCTTCCTTTCCCATTAAGCGAGCTGATTCTGTTTCTAACTTGCTTGTCCATAAATTTGATGATTATCCTTGGATCCTGATGAGGTGATCCATGTCTTCTTCCGTTTCTTTTGAGCCAAATTGTATGAATAAGAGCTTGAAAGACATATCTCAATAGAAATTGGTTTGTAGGCGACAGCCCACTTGCAGATACTAACTAGTTCAAGCACCTCACTCCATTCATGTGTGAATTGCTGACCCAGTAGCTTCCTCGTCAGGTTCCTCTATATCTCTTCAGAAAAAAGACAACCGAAGAAGAGATGATCTTGTGTTTCCACTGCAGAGTTGCAGAAGGCGCACAATGGATATGCCTGTGCATTCCATTGGAGTAGTCTATCTCCTGTAGCCAAACGGTTATGAGCTGCAATCCAACTAAGAACAAAGTACTTGAGAGTTGTCCCTGAAAACCATACTCCTTTATACCATGGGATAGTTGGTTGATGAATACGCGTGAGATGCCAAGTCTGGTTCGTATGCAACACCGGTTTGTATATGTCACCTTTTCCTCTCCCTCTTCATCCATAAGACCTTGTGTTCTCAGTTTCCTAATCTCTGTATCAATTGAGATCAGTTGTTCTGAGCGGTGACAGCGACTACGATAGTCCTGAACGACGTACTCCACTGTTGCATTAATACTTATACTGAGAGATACACACCCTCCTGCTCCGGTGATGTCTATGATTCTCCCAAGTGAAGACCATTCATCAAACCAAAAGGAAGTCGAAATACCACTTCGAATAGCCACTTTTGTGAAGGATCTCGCGAGGTCACGATATTTCAATAGTTTTTTCCACATCCAAGAGCCTTGCGAGCTCGTTTCCTTCACACTCCAAAAGGAACCCTTGCGTATCAGATACTTTTTTATCCACAAAAACCCACAACGTTGACTGCTTAAGACAACAAACATTATATTATTAGTCAAAAATAAATAAGAAAAATTCTATATGATAACTTTTTGTTTATTTTCATAAATAAAAAATAAGCAAAATGTATAATCAAATAAGTAAACATATACTTATAATTTTAGAATTAATTAATCTATATTTAGAGTTTATAGTTAAATAGTAGAGTTTTAGGGATGGAGTTTTAAATATTAAAAAATAATAAAATAATAAAATTTTCAAAATAGAAATGCACTATTTTGATATTTTTTAAAACCATTTTGTGATAAAAACTTAGAGAAAATATTTGAGAAAATTGTCTATGCAATAAATGACAATTCTCTCAAATGTCATTTTTGAAGTTTTTATCACAAAAATAGTACCTAAGAAAAAATGATCAAAATAGTCTCTTTTGTTTTCAAAATTTTAATTTTTAATTTTTTGAAATTTGAAACACTAACTCCCAAACTCAACCATTTAACTCTAAACTCTAAGTCTAGATTATTTAATCCTAGAAGTATAAGTGTTTATTTACCTTTTTAATAAAATATTTTGATTATTATTTTCTTATAGACTATTTTTATGATAATTTTTTTTAGGTATATTCTAGGATACTTCTAACTAGGTGTCTAGCCCGCGTAGGACACGGGCATGATCTTTTTTTAATCTGAAAAACGTAAGGATACATTTTTGATTAAGCATTTGAATAAATAGTAAAAAATCAAACAATAATGTGATCACATGAACTAAAAAAGATTCCTTATATACAGAATATGCGCCACATAAACTATGAATATCAAAGTCAGCTATTTTCTATGAAATACATGGTGGTCTTCTATTTTTGTGTGTTATTTTCTTTGTTCACAATTGAATATTGTTATCTCATTATGTATTGTGTTTGTTCTTTATTAACCATATTAACTAATTTGACTCAAGCTGCAAAAACTGTTTTGAAATAATATTAAATTGTTTCATGGTTATTGTGTCATTTGGTAGTATTATAAACAATGGATGAAACAACATAATATTTTTCTATTTTGTTTTCAGTAGTTCTTGAACTTCAAGTCTTCTTGAATGATGAAAAGCTGCAAATTATAACAATGTTAGATAAGAATGCAACCATAACCAATCTATTAGATGAAGAACAAAGAGCCAAAAATATGTTTTATATACCTTTGAGGAATAGTGTGCACAAAAGATAGTAATTTTCAAGATGGTAGCAGAAATCGTAAAATTTCTTCTAACAACAAGGAAGGTTTTGTTATGACAAAACATTAGTATCACACCATATGAAAAAAACAGTTTATTTAAAAAGAAAAAAGAGTAAACATTTTGTCATATATGAGTTAAGAAAAGAGTATCTACGCATCAAATAATACAAAACTAACATTACTACTCGTATTTTTGTTTTTAGAAAACGAACAATATTAAAAAGAGGTATAGATATCATTAGTAATTGTTAACATATGTATATATTAAAGATAATAAAAAAAACTTACTTGGCAGTGACATTGAAACACCTATGTAGTATAAATATTTTGGAAAACTTTTTTGTATACTACATTCATTGTGCTTTTCGGGGGATTTCCTTTCTCATCAGTTATCAAGATCTTCAATCTTGTCCTTTCTCATCTCAAAAAAAATTATCAAAAGCAATATTGTAATGTACTCACAATTGAATCTTCAAGAACCATCTCGATGGAGATAACTTTTTTTATCTCTACAACTTCCACAATTTTATAACATGCACCTTTAATTTGTATATATTGTTCCGTGGTTTAATATCATCAATAAAGACTAAAGTTCTTGGCTTCCTACGTAGATAGGACATGTTTTGCTCTGAGTAAAAGTGTTTTGCTCTGAATAAAAAGACTTTTATTTAGATATTAGAAAGTTTGGTTTTGAAGCTTTTGAGGGGAGATTAACTTACATATATATACAACGTAGTATAAATAATATAAATAAATTATTCATTAAGGGTAGTATCGATATTAACCGCTCTAACTTTCAACGTGAGGGCTCGTAAAACAGTTTATTTAAAAAGAAAAAGAGTAAACATTTTGTCATATATGAGTTAAGAAAAGAGTATCTACGCATCAAATAATACAAAACTTGCTTGTACCCTAAATTTTATTTATAACTAACATTACTACTCGTATTTTTGTTTTTAGAAAACGAACAATATTAAAAAGAGGTATAGATATCATTAGTAATTGTTAACATATGTATATATTAAAGATAATAAAAAAAACTTACTTGGCAATGACATTGAAACACCTATGTAGTGTAAATATTTTGGAAAACCTTTTTGTATACTACATTCATTGTGCTTTTCGGGGGATTTTCTTTCTCATCAGTTATCAAGATCTTCAATCTTGTCCTTTCTCATCTCCAAAAAAATTATCAAAAGCAATATTGTAATGTACTCACAATTGAATCTTCAAGAACCATCTCGATGGAGACAACTTTTTTTATCTCCACAACTTCCACAATTTTATAACATGCACCTTTAATTTGTATATATTGTTCCGTGGTTTAATATCATCAATAAAGACTAAAATTCTTGGCTTCCTACGTAGATAGGACATGTTTTGCTCTGAGTAAAAGTGTTTTGCTCTGAATAAAAAGACTTTTATTTAGATATTAGAAAGTTTGGTTTTGAAGCTTTTGAGGGGAGATTAACTTACATATATATACAACGTAGTATAAATAATATAAATAAATTATTCATTAAGGGTAGTATCGATATTAACCGCTCTAACTTTCAACGTGAGGGCTCGTAAAACAGTTTATTTAAAAAGAAAAAGAGTAAACATTTTGTCATATATGAGTTAAGAAAAGAGTATCTACGCATCAAATAATACAAAACTTGCTTGTACCCTAAATTTTATTTATAACTAACATTACTACTCGTATTTTTGTTTTTAGAAAACGAACAATATTAAAAAGAGGTATAGATATCATTAGTAATTGTTAACATATGTATATATTAAAGATAATAAAAAAAACTTACTTGGCAATGACATTGAAACACCTATGTAGTGTAAATATTTTGGAAAACCTTTTTGTATACTACATTCATTGTGCTTTTCGGGGGATTTTCTTTCTCATCAGTTATCAAGATCTTCAATCTTGTCCTTTCTCATCTCCAAAAAATTATCAAAAGCAATATTGTAATATACTCACAATTGAATCTTCAAGAACCATCTCGATGGAGATAACTTTTTTTATCTCCACAATTTTATAACATGCACCTTTAATTTGTATATATTGTTATGTGGTTTAATATCATCAATAAAGACTAAAATTCCTGGTTTCCTACGTAGATAGGACATGTTTTGCTCTGAGTAAAAGTGTTTTGCTCTGAATAAAAAGACTTTTATTTAGATAATAGAAAGTTTGGTTTTGAAGCTTTTGAGGGGAGATTAACTTACGTATATATACAACGTAATATAAATAATATAAATAAATTATTCATTAAGGGTAGTATCGATATTAACCGCTCTAACTTTCAACGTGAGAGCTCGTAAAACAGTTTATTTAAAAAGAAAAAAAGAGTAAACATTTTGTCATATATGAGTTAAGAAAGAGTATCTACGCATCAAATAATACAAAACTTACTTGTACCCTAAATTTTATTTATAACTAACATTACTACTTGTATTTTTGTTTTTAGAAAACGAACAATATTAAAAAGAGGTATAAATATCATTAGTAATTGTTAACATATGTATATATTAAAAGATAATAAAAAACTTACTTGGCAATGACATTGAAACACCTATGTAGTGTAAATATTTTGGAAAACCTTTTTGTATACTACATTCATTGTGCTTTTCGGGGGATTTCCTTTCTCATGAGTTATCAAGATTTTCAATCTTGTCCTTTCTCATCTCCAAAAAAATGATCAAAAGCAATATTGTAATGTACTCACAATTGAATCTTCAAGAACCATCTTGATGGAGACAACTTTTTTTATCTCCACAACTTCCACAATTTTATAACATGCACCTTTAATTTGTATATATTGTTCCGTGGTTTAATATCATCAATAAAGACTAAAGTTTTTGGCTTCCTACGTAGATAGGACATGTTTTGCTCTGAGTAAAAGTGTTTTGCTCTGAATAAAAAGACTTTTATTTAGATATTAGAAAGTTTGATTTTGAAGTTTTTGAGGGGAGATTAACTTACGTATATATACAACGTAATATAAATGATATAAATAAATTATTCATTAAGGGTAATATCGATATTAACCGCTTTAACTTTCAACGTGAGAGCTCGAATGCGAAAAATCACTTCGCAAATAATAGTATAGATATATGATTTAAAACATTTATTTAAATTCAATCATTATTCCACAATTCCGTCATTATTTTTCTAATCGTGATCATGCATCAATTTCGGGGTTTCTTATTCCTAGGCCGAGGTATTATGGCCCAAAATTAAAGGGCCCAATAAAGTTGTATATTATGTTGTTGTCGCTGGAAATTTCTCACTATATAAAGACTTGTTGTAAACTAGGGTTCTCTTTCTTGAAGCTGTAGCCGTCTCTGCCTCTCCTGTCGTCTACAAGCTTTCACAAAACAGCAGCCATGGCCGAACAGGTTATTTGATCGTTTTCCCCTCTCCACCGATTCCTTTCTATTTAGTGAATCTCATGCCCTATCTTTTGCCCATTTACAGACTGAGAAGGCTTTTCTAAAGCAACCTAAGGTCTTCCTTAGGTAACATCCGAATCGATTTCACTCTGTAATTTAAAAATCCATTGTAGTATATTCAATGATTCGTTGTTTCAGCTCGAAGATATCTGGAAAGGGAAAGCGACCTGGTAAGGGTGGAAACCGGTTCTCGAAGAACATCGGTTTGGGCTTCAAGACTCCTCGTGAAGCCATTGAAGGTTTGTTTCGTAGCATCTCTCTTTACTCTTAGGTGGAACTGTTAGATCCATGCCCTAAGCTTTAGTGACCCAATTGGTTTGATTCTCAGGTGGTTATGTTTTTTTTGTACGGAACAGGAACTTATATTGACAGAAAATGTCCTTTCACCGGAACTGTCTCCATTAGAGGTCGTATCTTAGCCGGTACTTGCCACAGTGCCAAGATGCAGAGGACCATTATCGTGAGAAGAAACTACCTTCACTTTGTCAAGAAGTATCAGAGGTAACATTCTTTCTTGTATAGTTTTGTGACTTTCGCTTCGATGTTAATAAAGTTTTTACCATTTTCTATGTCAGGTACGAGAAGAGGCATTCAAACATCCCTGCTCATGTCTCACCATGCTTCCGTGTCAAGGAAGGAGACCATGTCATCATCGGCCAATGCAGGTATGGTTCTGGACCAACTACAGTGTTGATTCTGATTTGTTTGTTTGTGTGTGAAGTTTGATTTGGTCTTTTTATTGTTGGTGACTTTTAGGCCATTGTCCAAGACTGTGAGGTTCAATGTGTTGAAGGTGATTCCAGCTGGTGCTTCTGCTTTCGCGAAGAAGGCTTTCACTGGAATGTAAGAAAGGGAGCTTTTCATGTTAGTTTATGTTTTTGGATGCTATTATCCCTTTATCTATGGACAACTTTACTTTTGAATTTTCAGATATTAATGTTTTAATGCACCGATTTTGTTTACTTTATACCTTTTTCATCCATATTTGAGATCTCGTTTCCTATGCAGCTTTATCTTTCTTTATCAGTTGAAAACCGGTTAAACCCTTTGGTCCATTCTGATACCTGTCTGATTCCAAAGGGGTTAAAGTATTAAATATTTTTGACGTATTAAAACACAACTTAATGGAGTCTAATTGAGAACATGCACAAACGTCTTAATGTAATATCTTGTTTGCGCCTCTTCTTTTCATCACCAATCCTCAAAGTATATATGATCTTTAGTTACTAAACTTGATAGACACTTGAATCTCTTGTAGTATGTTAAGTTATCATTCATGCATAATCTGACATTTTACTATGAAAGTATCTTTAAAGATTTGCACGTTAAAGAGTTAAATTAACTTAAGACACAATCCTCCTTTTGAGTTTGGGTGGGTTGTTGCTTGCCAGTCATACTTTAGGTATAAACTCAGAGTGCTTAGATGTATATATCAGCAGACCACATTTATTCATAATAAAACGTTGGTAGCCAGAAATTTACTTTTATTTTCTTAAGGCAACATTTATGCATTAATAAAATGTTGGTATTAACTTTTATTTCTTAAGGCAACATTTATGCATAATAAAACATTGTATCCAATTCGAACAAAAAAAAAAAAAAACATTGTATCCATAATTTTTTTTTATTTTATAAAATTAAATATATTCATAAAATTCAACTCCAAAAAGGAGATCAGAACAATAGACGACCGGCGAGTCAGTGAAACATCATACTAGGTTACAAACGGGAAAAGGGCCATTTTATACCCGATCTATTATGATATGTTCAATTCATATCTGATTTATATCACTGTGCAAAATATACCTGAACTTTCAAAATTTTTAAATAACATACCTGATGTTTATTTTTTTGGTGAAATCATACACTAGTCACCACATCAGCTACCACGTCATCTAATTTTGGTGACGTGGATGCTACATTAGTTAATTTTCCAGACGAGGATGTCACGTGTACATTTTTTCTAGGAAAATCAAAATAGTCATTTTTATAAAAAAATTTTTAGAAAATGTAAAATTTTATAAATTTATATTATTTAGTAAAATGTTTTTTTTTTTAAAAAAAAATAATAAAGTTTTAATCTTATATAAGAGATATATTTATAAATTTTATATAATAAATTTACATCATAAATTATTTAAATTTAGTGTTCGGGTACTCGTGAGGTTCAGATTGGGTTTTCGTATTTTGATTTCATTTTGTAAAACGTCTTATAATCATATACTGGTATTTTTGTAAGTATGGATTGGGATCGAATATAATACATAGGGTTCATGTCAGTTTTGTATCACATCCCAAAACCCATAAAATAACCATAGATCGTCCAGATTTGGGTTATATCAGATTATATTGTGATAAGATCATAAAATTTATGAATATATCTCTAGTATAAGATTATATTTTATTATTTAATCAATTTTGTTTATTTTACTAAATAATATAAATCTATAAATTTTATATTTTCCAAAAAAAATATTTTTATAAAATAACTATTTTGATTTTCTTAGAAAAATATGTACACGTGACATATTCGTCAGCAAAATTAACTGACGTAGCATCCACAAAAGCAAAATTAGATGACATGGCAGCTGATGTGGTGACTAATGTATGATTTCGCCAAAAAAATAAACATCAGATAAGTTATTTAAAATTTTTGAAAGTTCATATATGTTTTTGCATAGTGATATAAATCGGGTATGAATTGAACATATCACGATACATTGGGTATGAAATAGTCCTTTTCCCGGTTACAAACTTACTAAACTACTCTACACAACATAATCAAGTAGAAAAGGAGAATCAATCATGGAAAATAAGCATCCGAAGACGCATTAGCTCCCTCCTCCGCCGTTGAATATCACAACTTCCAAATCTAGTTCTCAGATCTTCACGGGCAAAGGATATCCACTATCAGCACCAGATCCATCTCTGGTTACTTTTAACAGAAGCCACCAGCAGAGCGCCCCGCAGCCACAAGATGCCAGTTTCAAAGAAGATCCAGCTTCAAAATCCTAGCCGCCGTCTGCTACAGAAGAGCCGTCGCGTTGCAAGTCCGAGAATGATTCTCCACTCTTCATAGCGGTGAGAAGGGAGAGACGAACCGGCGAGGTACAGAGCACCGAGAACTGCCATCTCAGAAGCAAGATCTGTTGGAACATTATAAGCCATTGCGCTTGTAATAAAAAAGTGAATATAAAAAATTTGGGCGTCAATTAGTGAAAACCTAAATAAATGTGAATAAATGAATTAAATGAATAAAATAGCACCAGTCAGTATAAATATGTCATTCTATCATTTCAACACAAACGGTTTACGGGAAGAGAAGGTTGTCTACGCACGCGCTATTGTTGCTGTCCGGCCGGCCCGGCTTGACGTGAGTTTGGGTCTTGGATCTTAGCCCAATAAAACTTTTTTGGATCAAATTAAATCTAATATTTTTGCCATTTCATTTACAGAAAAATAGTATGACATTCATGTGTAAACGATATTTAGTTTGTTTTAAAACGACAAGAAGTTTATCTGTTCGAGAACGAATCAGATCGAGTCAATAAAGAGAGACTTGCAGAGAAAGTTGCTCAACGTTCCACTCTGAGATCCTTGAGAGATTATTGGAAAATGTTTGTAATAGTTTCAAAAAACCACTCCTCATCTCCTCTTTAAATATCGACTCCTCTTCTTTTATTTCTCACGACTTTCATATCGAAAACCAACAAACAAAAAAAAACTTAGCATAAGTCAATAATTCAAGAGAGTTTTGTAGCGTTTATAGTTCGTAAGAGCGTTCACGAGTGAAGCATGAATCGTCTGTCATAGTTGTATCCATGGATTCGGTATTTCGCACAGTCCCGTCTCACTACGGAGCGAATATTTAGATTTAAGAAAAGATATCATATCTCGCCTCCATGTTCGTTTATGAGAAAACGTTTTCTTATCACGTTTTATTTCGTCTTTTGAATCGTCTATTTCCTTAACATCGTTTTTATTTATATTGTTTCTATCATTTCGATTTTCCGGCTTCTACAATCTTAACTCTAAATCTTTTTTTGTTCAAAAGCTTTAATCGGATTGAAAACGATTTATAAAACGGTTTATTCAAGGATTTGTACACGTTTTGAAACGGTATTTGCGATCTGCTCTGTAGCACTTCCGTGAGATGTTTCTTACGTACCTCATAACAGTTTGCGTTTTGCTTTGTAGCACTACCGCAAAACGTTTTTTGGTGTACGGTTCTTAAAAACGTTTTCTGTTTTTTTTTTTAATTGTAACGATGTTTGCGATTTGCTATCTGCTTATCCGCGAAACATTTCTTATTTATTCTGTAAACGGGTTTGCGGTTTACTTATAGCATCATCCGCAAAACGTTTAAGATACATTATTATTCAAAACGTTTTATATAGGAATCATTTCCATAACCGCTTTCTTAAGCGTGTTTCTGAAATATTATAAATCTACACAAAACGGTTTCGGGGAACACTTTTAAGCGAGTTTGTAAAACGTTTTTTTTAGACTGATATCAATATGATTTGGTTCAAACACCAAAAATGACAATCGATTTTAGACTATTATTTTTTTCTTAAAAATAATATGTTATTTGTTAAATGGAGTAGTAATCCTCTTTCATGTTTTCTCAACAGAAAATGACGGATCCTACCATCACCTCCATTGACAGCACCATCAATCAAACTCCACTCAACGTTGCAGCAACTGCTGCAACTGTGACAACCGCTGGAATCACAGCGTCAACTGCTGCAACAACAACAACAACTACCCTACCAGTGGGTAATGGTGTTGACGAGACCACACGCCGTAGTTTTTTGGTTCTGGTCTTTATCAAACCAGTTCAAATCAAGGAACCACAAGTGTTGCGGTTGCAGTTGTAACTTCTCCGGCCGTACTTGGCATGATCTCTCAAGGATTGATGCCATATAAATTTGATGGCAAAGACTTCAAAATGTGGCAGAAGAAGATGTTCTTCTTCACAACAATGAAGCTGTATAAGTTCATCCAGGAGGACATGCCCATAGTCTATTAAAGGACTGAAGATGTGCACACTCTCGCAAGTGTTGACATTTCGGTGTATTCTGACTTCATCTGCAAATAATACATTTTGGGTTGCCTCATTGACCCATTGTACCGAGTCTACTGTGAGATTTCCACTGCGAGAACGAATCAGATCGAGTCAATAAAGAGAGACTTGCAGAGAAAGCTGCTCAACGTTCACTCCGAGATCCTTGAGAGATTTTTGAAAAATGTTTGCAACAGTTTCGAAAAACCGCTCATCATCTCCTCTTTAAATATCGACTCCTCCTCCTTTATTTCTCACGACTTTCATATCGAAAAACCAACAAACAAAAGATCCCTTAGCATAAGTCAATAGTTCGAGAGTGTTTCGTAGCGTTTATAGTTCGTTAGGGCGTTCACGAGTGAAGCGTGAATCGTCTGCCATGTTTGTATCTTGGGACTCAGTATTTCGCACAGTCACGTCTCACTATGGAGCATATATTTAGAGTTAAGGAAAGAGATAATATCTTGCCTCCATGTTCGTTTCTGAGAAATTGTTTTCATATTGCGTTTTATTTCGTCTTTTGAATTGTCTATTTCCTTAACATCGTTTTTATTTATATTGTTTCTATCATTTCAGTTTTCCGGATTCTACAAGATCCACCAACACTTACTTAACACTCCTCCATTGGATTCCTAACCCCAACGTCGATGACTAACTGACATATTTCCAGCATCCTCGCCGTTTTCCTTTAACGGAGAGAGACGCCGTACTACTTTTGAGATCACCAGAGCGGCAGATCAGTCCTAGGGTCTTCGCATAGAGACCCACCCGATTGCGACGGAGAAGGTGAATCACCACCCACAAGCACCAGATCCCGACTATTCTGTCAAGATGCGCGCTTTCCGAGTGGAAGAAACAACTCCGAGGTCCGACAAAACCACCAAGCACGAGGCACCTCCACCCTAGGTTAACAAAGTCTTCAAGTTTTGAGAGAGAAAGGTAAGGCACGTGAGTTACAATGCCGCTCAAAGGCCCAACATGGGGGAGTTCAGTGGCGCGTGAGTTACAATGCCGCTCAAAGGCCTGACAGAGGGAGTTCAGTTACTATTTGGTATCCAGAAATTAACCATCTTGTAGATGATTCAATATAAACATTTGATAATCAATTATTGCATTTTTATGAGGTTGAGTCAATCAAAGCCAATTCATTTAGTATTTTTAAAATACTGTTTTTAATGTATATGTGATTATTACTTACATAAGTAGACATCACTTGTTTATATCTGTAGCGGACTTTTTATTGTAAATTTTAAATATAATTTATATTATTAAAATTATATTATAGCAAAATGAATAAAAAAGGAAAGGATTTTTCTTTTTTTAGAAACATAATTTATATAAATATGAGGTTATATTTTTTTTTGTCAATTATCTATTTATTTAGACAAAAATTGGGTCAAACGAACTGATTTTCCGAAAAATATCTCTTTTATGGGTTATGTTTACATCTGAAGATGTCAAACAAGACCGAGAATTATGTGGTTCATTTGAACTAGATGACCAACCTTTTTCACGGACAACATTTTTCGTTTCATCTTCTTTTTTTAGAAAACTTAAAATCTTTATATACAGCCATTAACAATTAGATGATTGGATACAACAGAAATATTCCATAAGAAAAATAGAAAAGAGAATAATTAAGAAGAAAAATAAAAATGGCGAAACGTGGAAATGTCGTTGCTTTCAGCTCTCTTTTGATGGTTTTCTTGTTGGTTTTGACAGGTAATACATATTTTGACAAATGATCGATCTCACAAAAGCTTTATTTATTGTTTATTTAAAACAAAAATATTTTCCTGTTTTATTTTTAAAATGTTGAAATTTTTTCCTATTATTTTCTTTTCCTGAACTAAAACATAATTATCATCTACCAATAAAAAAATCCAGGAAATAAATTGTCACAAAGTATTTTGTATAATATTGTGAGAAATATACTTAGAGCATGATTTCCCACTTCTTTGAATTATTAAAAGGTGGGTTCCGTAATTTTTAAAATTCATTTTTTTTTCTTGTGAAAAAGCCCAATTTGATGAAGTTTTTATACTATTCGCAGATGCCATTAATATATGACAGCCCGCGATTAATTATTTTTTTTAGATAAAAAAAAAATTAATAACTCCAATTAGAAGATTCTAAAATTAACCATGCTCTTAAATATCAACTAAGAAAAAAGATAAGAAGTATTATTTTATGTTCAACTTCTTTTCCCCAAATAAACCACATAGCGTCAAGAACTTTAAACAAAACTCATTTAGCAACTATAACTTACCAACACAAACTTTTTGTTTGCATTTGCATTTTTCGTTACAAACTTTACTTCACAAACATGTTACATAACCCCTAACAATAAGATTTTATTTTTCACTTATAAACACAAAATTAACATATGAAAAAGAAATAAAAAAAACTATATGATTTATGAATAAGAAAATGTTTTTTTCTCGTGAGACCTAATTGAAACAAAATTATGTATATTTATTAAAGGGATTTTACTGATTCTTCATTGACTCCATTTATGTACAGGAGAAGCTCAGACGAAAACTAAGTATACTAAAGCCAAAAGTGCGCCGTCTGAAGTCTGTATGGATCGTAATTCTGGTGACGCTGTATGCACTCAGCATTGCGTTGCAGAAACAAATCCTAAAAGATGTTCTGGAAAATGTTTCCCATATAAAAGTTCGGGAAGGAAGGAATGCTACTGTCATCCATGCTAATAAATAACAATAGCTGGTTTTGATTGTTTGTTGTTTTTTCTTTTGAATTTTTTTTTTAATAAATACTAGGGTTGGATCCGTTTTACAGCCGGGTAAGCAAATAAACAAAATAATACAAATATAATTTAATTTTGATAGAATTTTAGTTGATTTTTAATTATAATTTTCATTATTTTACTACAAATTTTACTATTTTTCTTTTAATTATATATCACTTCTCAAATTAAAATCAGGTACCTAATGGTGTTGAATTACTAACCAAACATATAAATATCCAAAAACAATATAGCTGTCGTTGAAAAATAGAAATTGAATCCTCCAACATATCATAAAATAATATTTATTAGTTATCGATATATTTTTTTAAAATTTACATAACTCTTTTTCGTAACTATAACATATTTTCAGTATTAGAAAAATATACATACTAAATTATCCATTATCTAAATAAAAGCTTTATTTTGGCTAAATTTGGCTAATGCCACGGCCTTAACAATTGTCATCATCAAAAAAACTATATGAAGAAGTATCTCCTCTCAGCTCTCCAGCCACTGATTACTATATTACATTCATATACACCCAAATGCTCTTACGTTCTCAATATTCTTTTAATATAAAACGGTCTCTTTTAAGTCATTCTCATCCAGCTTCATCATCAAAAACTCAGTTTCTAGATCCTGTAAACTGAGAAAAAAGTCAAAAGAGTTATCATTTTACTTCATAAGGATGTCAAAAGCTTGAAGATTTGATATATAAGAGGAGAGATTTATAGATTAGATTTAGTGTAGAGACAAAGATCAAAAGATGAGTGATACAGAAGGGGCCAAGAATGATCTGTGACGACCTTTCATACACACGGAATGTTGGTACCGAATGGATTCCAGACAATCGAGCATGGTGGATTCTTCTCAACTTATACAGAGGGGGGGCAATAATTACCTGTGACGACCTTTCATACACAAGGGATGTTGGTACGAATGAGTTCCATACAATCGAGCATGATGGGTTCTTCTCAAGTTATCAGAGATAACTCAATCTATGTTCTTGGACGTTTCTATTTAGGTCAGATTCACTCTAAGTCAATGAAAAATCTTAACCTTTTCTATCATTTATAGAAAGGTGTGACTGACCATAGCTTCTTTTGTAGTATGAGCATTACATACAAAGCGATCATATTAGCTCTATTTCACTCTAAAGATGGACTGCTTCTGCTTCCTGAAACTGTTCCCATTCAGCGTAGATCAACCTATCAAGACCATGAAAACAGTAAAGACCAGTTTGCTACATTGAGAATATGTATTTTGTATGAGGTTTAATAACTACAGCAAGACCATATGTCTGCCCCGCTTTGGCATCATAAGCAACAAGCTTTAAAAATAACAGAGCAAAAAGTGCCTTCATCATTGAAAGTGACTGCAGGGGCTACACAAGAACACGCCAAGCAGCAGCACTATGCGATACAAATTAGTGTCGAGAAAGAAAATGAAAAGGCTCCCCTAATGTCACTGATGTCCAATTCTCAGAGTCTAATGTAACATTCAAGTCAGGGAATGGAGTTTCAAAGGATGTACCGTCTGATGTTCTTGCCATTGAGGCACTAAAAGAAGACGACTTTGACGATGCTTTGACTGAGGCAAATGGGAATAAGTTAATGGCGACGGATGAGGATGATCTATTACGAGAAGAACTGGAAAGGCTCCATCCTATGTTAGAAGAACATGGAGAACCGAAGATGGAAATGGAGATTAATGATACGACAGTTACCACCTTGGTG
The DNA here is from genome assembly GCA_012274485.2 of Sinapis alba. Taxonomy (NCBI): domain Eukaryota; kingdom Viridiplantae; phylum Streptophyta; class Magnoliopsida; order Brassicales; family Brassicaceae; genus Sinapis; species Sinapis alba. The sequence goes on along the minus strand of MU105897.1, from coordinate 188,647 downwards.
GTTTATGAGACACATGAAGCGCAAAAGGAAGTACCTGAGTCTGCATCTAAACCAATAAGTGTGACTTGTGAGCTCTTTCCTACTGGAAATGCACGCCAAAGTCAGGAGCCTATTCGTCGAGATTCTCCATGAATCAAAAGTAATGTAATGGCAGTTAATGATGGTTCATCGCGTGGGATGATCAAGAAGAGTCAGAAGGCAGGATCGAAATAGGTACGGAAGGGCTTAGTGGATTCCAAAAATCCACAAAATCATTATCTATGAAAACACTGAGTTGGAAATGTTGAGGATAAGGAACGACCTCACAATTCGACGCCTCATGGAGATGTGTCAGAAGCATCGCCCATGACTCTTGTTCCTTTATGAGACAAAGAATAGGAAGCTTTTGTTGCAAGACATTCATGTTGACTTAGGTTTTGATAAGTTATTTACCGTTGAGCAACTTGGCCAAATCAGAAGCTTAGCTTTTTTTTTTATAGATGATTTTCAAGTTGATGTTTTATCTTCAAATAACATAATGATTGATGTTTCTGTAATCATTAATGGAATAAAAATTTATATGACATTTGTTTATGGTGACCATGTTGTAGAACACAAGGATCTTGTTTGAGAACGCCTTACGCGTTTTGCCACAGTAAAATATGAACCTTGGTTCATGATTGTCGATTTTAATGAAATAATTGACCACTCTGAAAAAGAAGGTGGTAGAAGACGTCTTGATAGTTCTTCCACCCTTTAAGCAAATGATAGCAGACAGTGGGATGCTGGAATTCCCATGCTCATGAAATATGATGTCATGGGTAGGTAAAAAAAATCAGACAACTGTAAGATGTCGTTTAGATAGGGCGCTTGGAAATGCTAATTGGCATGAAAAGTTTGCACACTCATCGGTCACTTATCTGAGATTATGGGGCTCGGACCATCACTCAGTTCTTGCGAACATCCTCTCTAAAACTGTTAAAGCAAAGAAGAAGTTTAAATTTGATAAAAGATGGTTACATAGCAATGAAATAAGACAAGTAATCCAAGAAGGATGGTATTCGCCGGAATTATCAACTGATGCAAATATCATGGCACACATTGCTAGCTGCCGAAAAGCTTTGAGTAATTGGCGAAGACAAAATAATTTAAACTCAGAGAAACAAGTGGAGGAACTAAAGAAAAAAGCGAATGCAATGTATACCAATGATAATGTGTCAACGGAAGAGCTTTCAGCAGCCTTGAAGGAACTCTTTAAAGCCCTTAAGGTAGAGGAAAAATTCTGGAAACAAAAGAGTAGGATTCTATGGCTACGAGAAGGTGATATGAATTCTAATTTTTTTCATAACCTAACAAAGCAAAGGAGAGTCAGGAATATAATCACTAGGTTGGCAAACAGTGGTGGATATGGTTGGAGATGAGAAAGGAATGTTAGCCATTGCTATATATCAACTATTTTTGAAGCCTCTTTGAAATGCCGTCACTTACAGAGATAGATGAAGCTTTGGGGAATATCTCTTCGACGATCACTGATGAAATAAATCAAGCACTCATAGCGCCTGTTACATAATGGGAGGTTAAACTTGCACTCTTTGCGATGCATCTAGAGAAAACTCTTGGACCTGATGGCATGAATGCACTTTTTTATCATGAATTTTTGGATATTGCGATGGGAGACTTAACTCGTATTGTTAATGAATTCTTATTTCAAGATATCATTGCACAAGGACTGAATAGTACAAATATATGCCTCATACCAAAAAAGATAAACCTACAGACATGGCTCAATTTTGGCATATCAGTCTGTGCAATGTGATTTGTAAGATAATTTTGAAGATCCTATGCTAGAGATTGAATAAAGTCTTACCAGATCGGATCTCGGAAAATCAATCAACCTTTGTGGCAGGGAGACAAATTACCGATAATATTATGATTTCCTAGGAGATGTTCCATACTCTCAGAACAAAGCCAGGTGGTAGGGTAAAGAGAATGTCCATTAAGACTGATATGAGCAAAGCATATGATCGGATGGAGTGGAGTTTTATCCAAAGGGTAATGGAAAAATGGGTTTCTCAGAGACTTGGATCAAATGTATCATGAGATGAGTTTCATCAGTTTAATATCGGGTCCTCATGAATGGTCAACCCAGAGAGAACATAATTCCACATAGGTGATTACGACAAGGAGATCCTTTATATCCTTTCATTTTCATCTTATGCACGGAAGCGCTCGTTAGCCTTCTTAATCATACAGAAAATCAATAAAAGATAACCGGGATGTGCGTAGCATGTGCTTGCCCCTCGATGTCCTACTTGTTATTTGCTTATGACAACCTGTTCTTTTGTAAGGCGGAGCCCCGTGAATGTGATGAAGTCATGAAAGTAGTTAAGGTGTATGAGAGAGCTTCAGGGCAGTGCATAAATTTTGAAAAGTCATCTCTCCTTTTTGGAAAGAGAGTTCCAGAAACTATAAGGCAACAAATTAAAGAGAATCTGAGTATTGAGAATGAGGGAGGAATGGGTACATATCTTGGCATCCCAGAGGACATAAGTCGGTCTAAATGTAAGTTATTTGCGTTCCTCAAGGACAAACTTGATCATAGGATCAATGGTTGGTCTGATAGATGGCTGAGAAAGGATGGGAAAGAAATTCTTATTAAATCCATAGCTATGGCACTACCTATGTATGTTATGTCCAGTTTCCTGCTTCCTCTGGGAATATATGAAAAATTAGCGAGTGTCACTGCACGCTTTTGGTGGAGCTCGAATCCACCAAATAGAGGAATGCACTGGCGAAATGGAAGAAATTATGTTGTCCAAAAGAATGAGGAATTGGTTTCAGATTGATCCATGAATTCAATCTAGCATTGCTAGCCAAGCAACTATGGCGTCAGATACAATTCCCAGATTTCCTTCTACCGAGAGTTCTTTGAGGAAGATACCATCGTACATACTCTATTTTGTATTCAACAGCCTCGGTATGACCCTCTTACGTCTAGACCAGCTTGATGAAATCAAAGCCATTACTATTATTGGGGATTAGACAAGAAGTACATTGGGGTATCAAATTCAGGTTTGGGATGATCCATGGATCCCTACAACTCCGGCTATGTCCGCTGTGCCAGCTGTACCGGTGGTGCAACCACGAATGACGGCATTTGATTTTATCCAGGGTATACCAAAGGAGTGGAATGTCAGGATGTTAGAGAATTTTGTGGCTCTAAAGGACATTCCCCTTATTCGAAGTTTGGACATAAGTCAATCTCATATAGATGATAAATACAGCTGGAGATACACGAAAAGTGGGTTGTACACTGTAAAATCTGGATATTGGGTGGCTAGAAATATATTGTATCAACCGTCCAAAGAACGGGTCTCCGAGCCCAGTATAACTACGTTGCAAGCTTATGCCTGAAAATAAAAGCTCCAAGGAAAATGCAACATTTAATTTGGCAAATGGCTTCTAGTTATCTGGTGGTAACGAGAAATTTAACGCGGCGCCATATGCGTTGCGATAATCACTGCCTCAGGTGTGGGGAAGATGATGAATCTTTTAACCATGCGATTTTTGAATGTCCACCTGCTTTGCAAGCATGGGCCCTAGCTTCCACACCATCGTGTCCTGATACCTTCCCTATATCAAGCGTTTATATTAATATGGACTAATTGTTATGGGGGAAAGAATAACACAGAAGAACCGAAATTAAAAAGAGACCCATATCCATGGATCATCTTGTACCTTTAAAAAGCTAGAAATGATAAGTTATTCAGAGGAATAACACGAGAGCCATGGTAATTAATCAGACACGCCCAGAGTGAATGTAACGCCTAAATCGAGACAAACCTATCTGCAAGTGATGATATAATGCCTGGTGAATGTAGATCCGCCTCGACAAACTGGGGATACATAAGCCTTTAGCTTAGAAAGTATATGTTTGGTTGATGGTTCTTGGACTGCGGACTCACATTATAGCGGATTTGGATGGGTATGGCTGAATGAAACTAGAAAGGAAAACCTCTTAGGGTTGAGGAATAAAGAGAGAAGATTGTCTCCTTTGCATTCTCAACTAGAGGCTCTCATTTGGGAAATGGAGAATATGAGTCAACATACATCATGCCAGAACTTCGGAATGGACTGAAAAGACATAATCTTGATGATCAAGGACCCAAGAGCATGGCCAAGCTTTTCTACGGATTTATCAAAGGTGACAGTTATTCAAGGAAGATTCCAATACTTCAAAATTACCCATGTACCAAGAGCGCAGAACCAGACATCAGATGCCTTAGCCAAGACATCTCGAGCTTTTCATAGAAATCTATTTTTTGTTGATTGTTCTATTCCGGTTTGGATTCTCATACCACCTCTAGTTTGAGTGATATAACTTGTGTAAAAAAACATGTTATAACAATTACCATTATACTTATTAAATAGAAAATATTGACGGCATGATTGAGTGCAGCCATACCAGCACTACTGCATCGGACCCCATCAATACTCTATCGTTAAGCATGGTTAGGCGAGAGTAGTGATAATATAGGTGACTTTAGGAAATCCTCATATTGCACCCTTTTTAATGTTTTTTAAAAAGAGACATGATTATATATTACTGTTTCAAGCATCAAATTGTTATTAATGAGCTATATGGTTCAACATACTCTTAGTACTCTATATTTTCTTGCGCAATAGAGTACTCAAGATCTGTAATACCCTTGATCCTATGGATAAGCGTAGTCAACCATGATACTTCATATGCATGGTCGGGAGTTCGGGTCAGAAGCTTAGGTAGTTTCCTGAACCAAAACAAGGTCTCGGTTAGCTCATGGTAGTAGTCAGATTAGGACTAGTGTAGGTAGGTCAAATTGGACCAGCTAGGTGGCCATCTCGATGACCAGATCAGCCAGCTCGATTAGCTGAGGCAGTCGGGTTAGGTAGTGAGGTAGTTGGGGTCGGTCCAGCCATGACCGATGGTTCTGGTCGGTGGGGGTCTAGTGGTCAGGCGGTTAGGTGTTAAGGTGATCCGAGTTAAGATATGTTATCTTAGGTGTAGTCTTAGCCTAAGGGGGTTGAGGTTAGGCTTTGGGCGGTTATGTGGACGAGAAGGTGTGAGTGATGGGTGAAGGGATAAAAGGGAAAGGGCAAATGGTCACGAGTGCAACTCAAAATTCAGCCTTTAGCCATTAGTGCCCCCTCAACCAACTTCCCTTCCCTATATGTATATCCCCTTCCTCTTCCCCATTTGGCATATGTCACTTTAGAAGGGAGAGAGAGAGAGAGAGAGAGAGAGAGAGAGAGAGAGAGAGAGAGAGAGAGAGAGAGAGAGAGAGAGAGAGAGAGAGAGAGAGAGAGAGAGAGAGAGAGAGAGAGAGAGAGAGAGAGAGAGAGAGAGAGAGAGAGAGAGAGAGACCATGGGTGATTGGTTAAGGCATCCGACATATGAGAGGAATTCGCCAAGGCCTTTCCCTTGGGAATGAACCATACCTAGCAGACCTGAACCATGAGGCTGAGTGTGGAGTGAATCGTGTTAGGAATAGCTTTTGGGAGTAACCGTGTAGGTGGAATGATTCGCCTCACTAAGCAATATTATAATTGCTTATGCTTCATTTTATTTGGCAGGTTCTAAGGATTGTCATGTTAATGCAAGACAAGCGGTCAATTGTTATGAGTGATGTTCGAGTCATTAGGTCTAGTATTTCTTAAGTTTGACGGAAATACATTAAAACAACAATGTATCAAATCCTTTATAATTATACAATATGGTCATATGGCTTTCTTTGCTTCCGTGTTGCTTAAGTAATTGATATGTTCAAATAAACCTTAAGATACTCTCTCAAATAAGGATTCAACTGTAATACTTAAGTATTAAAATGAGGGGTGCTAGACTTAGGGGAACTCGCAAGTACAACATGAATGCAAGCTAAATAGATTATCAAGGGTTTATTAAAGAACCATTCTCGAACTCACACAATATATAATCAGTTAACTCTCGCTGCAGAGATTATCTAATGTCTAAATCCTAGAATTCTAACTTTTGTTATGAATTCAATTATTTCAGACAAACACTAAACATAAGTTTGATTTGTTCACTAAACACCTAGGTCAACTCTTGCTGTGACTAGTCATTTAGTTCATCCATATTTGGTTCAGTTAGTGGACCATGTTCCTGTGTGTCTGAATTATCATAAGATCTAGAATTAAGATGATCAATTTTAAACTAGCATTAATATCAACTTAGATGAGGAACCAATTGATTACCCTAGAAATACTATCAAGTTTAACAATCTATTTAGTGACATCTGAAGAACCTCAAATCTAGAATGCATAAGTATAATAAAGTAACAAAGGGAGTTCAAAATCTTCTCTCATTCATATATCTCTTTCCAATCATAGTCTCTCTTTTCCAAGCATGAAGCATAAGTTACAAAACTGTCAAATCCCTAAAATGTAGTCTAAAACATGTCCAATGACTTCTCGAGCAATTTTTGGAACTTTTGGGACAAATTGTAATTTCTTTAAACATCATTAAACTCGTCAAGTAAAAGGGGTGTCGAACAACACCAGTAAGAGTATCGATCAACACCATGCACATGAATAAACTCTGACTTAAAGTCTTCAGCATAGCTTTCCTCAAAACTCTAATATACTCCAAAAGCTCCAATCATGTCCAATGAGTACCTATACCTGGAAAGATCCTAAAACAACTTTATACTTATACATAAGACTCTAAAAAGGACTCATATCATGGCTAAAAACCAGTAAATACTATGATATATCAATTTACCTCGACTTATCATTTGCTTGTCCTCAAGAAAAATATAGAATGAACACGTGGAAGAGGTTGGAAAACATAGGGACTCACCGGGTCTTTAGAACTGCTACCATCACCTCTATAGTGTTGCAAGCCATATCAAATCATTACCAAATTTAGAGGAACTTACTTAGCCTTAGCTTAGTAATATGACCATCCAGCCCACATTTCACTAACACCATCTGAAATACTCCTCTATTGACCTCATTTCTAAGATAAATATGTAGGCTTTACTTTGGGATTATCGATCACTAAACACATGGACTCTTACCGCATCATGTTTCTGAACGCACATGTAATATTTTTTGATCCCTTTCTTCTCTCTTTTTTTCCTTTTGATCAGTTTTTATCTCTTCTTTTTCGTTTTCTTTCATCGTTTTTTTATTATATCCGACAAAGATGTAGGTAAATAATGGGGTCAAAGAAAAATTTTCTACTCCGCGATTCCATCGATGTGTGATCATTCCATTGAAGTAGAAAAAATGGGTCTCTCGAAATTTTCTTATCCCTGTACTCTTCAAGGAATCATTTCAATCTTTTATATTTTGAAAGAGTCAAGAGAAGAGAACCATAAACACATAATTTATCTTTTAGACTTGCAGGAGGAATTTGATCTAGTGTATATCAAACCCCAAAACAAGCGATTGATATAGACTAAGGTTGTAGGTCAGCTTTGATTCTTTCAAATATTTTCAATAAGCGTGGATGTTACTAGCAGGTCGATCCACTTTGGTGTTTCCATTCAGTACACCTTGCAGCCATCAACTCAAATAATGGTGCTAGAGAATGGTTAGATAGTTCGTTCCAAAAAAACGTTCATCATCCCTAACTGACTCTATCTTGGACTCAATAAAACAACTTTAACTGACATTGAAAACACAACACATCATCAGTAGAAACTCCTCCGTGACTTAAACAACACTGTCTTCATTATTATACAGTTTGAGTATTTAAAATTTGGTAGTTAATGAGATATAGAATTCGTGCTTTTCTGTCTCGGGTGTCAATTGCCACCATTGATGATGTCGATCGATACCACATAAACAGAAAAAAACGAGTTTCACTAAACTTTCCAGGTTGTCCTAATCATTGTATCTAATTCATGAATTGGTAAGTCATCACTATTATACACTCAAACACACATTAATACCAAGACGATAATAGATAATCTCAAAGTTTTACGTAGCAAATCAATAGGAAAATAAGTGCAGACACAAATCCAAACTGACTCAAAACATAGATAAAAACATAAATAATATGGAAGTGAGGAAACCCTACTCCTCATCAGAATCCCCATCCTCCTCTGAATCCTCTGCAGGATTCTCAACAGTTGATGGTGATCTCACTCTGGTGTGTGGTGGACGCATGCATCTGCAGCCCGAAACTCTGGACTAAATGGCTTTAAGAGCGTCTACCATGAGCTGCTGAAAATCTCCACGATCTTGAATGGGTAACTTTGGAATAGCAGAGAACTTCGAAAAGGGGGAAGCATAAGATCCAGTAAAGTCAGCATCGTCATCCTCAACATCAGTAGAAGGAGCACGGGAAGTAGCTTGTCTGCACTGTCTAGTCAGGACAGCAACAAGAAGGAGGGGGTCAGGATGAAAACCAAGCTTGGAGGTGTCACCTTTGAAGTCTATGACACTGCTGTTGGACAGATCGATCAAGTGTGGAACTGTCTCGTCAACGAAAGACCAAAGGCGACCACCCTTCAGACACTGTGCACTCCCAAATGGGTTTCATCCATAAAAGGATCTATTGCACCTATCAAAAAGTTTCTAAACATAAGCAAAACAAAACATCATTGACCTGATTAAAAAGTTAAGCTCTATCTCCATAGGTATGGTTGCAGCCAAAGCCTCCCTCACCCTTTATGTTTTCTGTGAAAGAGTTTCTCACATTTGTTGACATAGAAGTTCATTATAAGATGAAACGACTTCGTAAACATAATGTGGAATGGAACTTGCACAGTTCTTATAAATGATCATCATCCACTTTTAGCTCAGAGGATTAAGTCTTTTCTAATATATCCGAAAAACATCCTAAGCTCTCTAGCTTATTTGTAATGTTCATCATCACCTGTTTCTGAATCACTCAGTTCAATCACATTCTCAAGTTTGTCATCATGACACTTTTGCTCTTGATAACTTCTTCTTGACACGCTCGGTGAACAAGCTTGAAGGAAAGGGCTTATCAAATCGTGACTTCTGTTTCTGGATACAATGAACAAGAAACATGTACTTACCAGTCACTATTTGAAGTTTCTTTAGCAGGCGAATTGATTAGACACAAGTAATCATGTTTCTTAGAGTTTTGTTGTTCCTACTCTTGCTCGCTTCTCTATGGAGGTTATAGCTACTACGTACAGAGGTTATATTGAGATCAATGTGTTGGAGTTTGAGGCTGAATTCGATAATAAGAGAAAACTATTTGGTTGGTGAACTTGTTTCCTTCTCTTTTGATTTAGGTTGTTTTTGTTTCAGCTTCTTCTTTTATGGATAAATTGGCAAAAAGGTTCGTAGACCAGCTCTTCAAATGTACACAAACAAACAAATTTGAGTCATGTTTTGGTATAATGTGACAAATAAATAGTAGCATTAGGCTGCATAAGTATATACATGAAAGTCAATCCAACCAGAAAATGGCTGAACCGGGAGCATTTGTAGTAACCGGTTTAGTCTACAACCGACAACTAGCAGCTTAAAGTTAACTGCCTTTCCTTTACAAAAGTATATTCTGCAGAAGCCGCAGGTGCCAGAAAAGTGACCGGAATCATAGGCTCTGAAAGTACAAGGACGAGAATGTTTTGAAGTTTCCTGTAATGTTCTAGAAGGATTGTGAAAATAACTGTCGGTGAAGTTCAAAAAGAAGAAGGAAAAAAAAGTGTCGGCTTGTTGCGTACATATATAATATAAATCGGACACCCCATGTTACTTTCAGACACTAACTTATGTGGGCATGTGGCCCCTCTTACCTGCTTCTGCGCTGTAAAATATTCGAGACAGCTTTGATTCTTTGTTATTATTAATCTTATCTCTTATAATTATACCATCTCTTTCTTCTTCATTGGTACCACACAACTCCACTAATCACATTAGCCCCGCCGACACTCCTAAAATGGCTTATCTCCGGCGAGCAGCCGCCGCATTGATTATTATGTTCCAACTCTTCTTATCTCTCTCAAACGCCCACAACATAACCAAAATCTTGGCTAAAGACCCTGACTTCTCCACTTTCAACCACTACCTCTCAGCCACTCATCTCGCGGACGAGATCAACCGCCGCCAAACCATCACCGTATTGGCCGTTGACAACTCAGCAATGAACTCAATCCTCTCCAAAGGCTACTCACTCTACACTATCCGCAACATTCTCTCCCTCCACGTCCTTGTGGATTACTTCGGCGCCAAAAAGCTTCACCAGATCACAGACGGCTCCACCTCGACCGCGTCCATGTTCCAGTCCACGGGATCCGCCACCGGAACTTCCGGCTACGTCAACATCACCGACATCAAAGGCGGGAAAGTTGCTTTCGGTGTCCAGGACGACGACAGTCAACTCACGGCTCGTTACATCAAATCCATCTTCGAGAAGGCTTACAACATCTCCGTTCTTCACATCAGCCAAGTCTTGACCTCGCCGGAAGCAGAGGCTCCCACCGCCAGCCCCAGCGATCTCATCCTCACCACGATTCTTGAAAAACAAGGATGCAAAGCTTTCTCCGACATGTTGAAATCCACCGGAGCCGACAAGACGTTTCAAGACACCGTCGACGGAGGGTTGACGGTGTTCTGTCCTTCCGACAGCGCTGTCGGAAAATTCATGCCGAAGTTCAAAGCTCTCTCGGCGGCGAACAAGACGGCGTTGGTGTTGTACCACGGCATGCCGGTTTACCAGTCGTTGCAGATGCTTAGATCAGGTAACGGCGCCGTTAACACGTTGGCGACTGAAGGTAACAACAAGTTTGACTTCACGGTACAAAACGACGGAGAGGAAGTGACGCTTGAGACGGACGTTGTGACGGCGAAGTTAACGGGGACGTTGAAGGATCAAGAGCCGTTGATTATTTACAAGATAGATAAAGTTTTGTTGCCGAGAGAGATCTATAAGGCTGTCAAGGCGTCTGCTCCAGCACCTAAGTCAAGTAAGCATAAGCCTAAGAACGCGGAGGCTGATGAAGACGCTGATGGACCCAGCGCCGATTCTCCTTCAGATGATGAAGGTGAGGTTTCTGATGACAAAAACGGTGCCGTTTCAGTTGCACGAAGCAGTGTTCTTGTGACGGCGATTGTGGGGCTTTGTTTTGGAGTTTGGCTCATGTGATGTTGTTGTGTTACATGTGGTTGGGAATCTTGTTTCTTGATTTGATTGTTTTTGATCTTTCTTGATTTTCTTGCTGGACAATGAATTCAATCATTAAATTCATATCACTTCTTTTATATTTTTTTATATACAATCAACATTTTTAAAGTTCAGTACTTTTCAGAGGTAATATATTTAGCTTTCTTTATGCTCTCTTGTTTACTTTATGTTATCAGTTTAACACAAAGAAGCATCACTAATAGTTAGAATCTAAAAGTAGAAACTGAAAAATGACTTAAATTTCAGTAGCAGTTAACTATCATGACAACAAAGAAGTGGAAACAAGTAACTGCGTGAGCGAAGCATATAATATGATATCATTGATATCATAACACACACAAGAAGAAGCTGTTGCTTCAAGCTTACTCCTACTTTCAGAAGAAATTCAACCTTGAGTCTGTAAACCCTGCAACTATAGGATAAGAGAATCTGTTTATTAATAGTTGTTTTACTAACAGTTTTCATGAAACCTTACACATCAAAAATAAGAAAAAAAAAATCATAAATCATAGACATTATGTGGAATGGAACAACTCGTACATAATATCATCATATAGTTATTATCATAAATGATCATCGTCCGTTTTTGTCTCAGAGAATAACGTCTTTCCTAATATTTTCCAAAAACATCCTAAGCTCTCTGGCTTTTCTGCAGTGTTCATCATCAACATCATCATCATCGGTGTCTGAATCACTCAGCTCAATCACATTCTCAAGTTTGTGATCAAGACACGTCTGCTCCTGACATTTCTGTTCTTGATAACTTCTTGACCGAGCTTCAGGACAAGGGCTTATCAGATCAATGACTTCTGTTTCCGAATAAAATGAACAAGAGCTCGGGCCAACACTGAAGCTACCAATGGTCGACCAACCAATACTGGAATTCTCTTTAGCAGGTGAATCGATTAGACGCAAGTAATCATGTTTCTTGGATTTTTTCTGTTCTTTCTCTTGCTCCGCTTCTTCTTTGGTGCTTGTAGCTAGGACAGAGGTTGAATTGAGATCAATGTGTTGGAGTTTGAGGCTGAGTTCCATAAGTGCAGACGATTTTGTCGGTGAACTTGTTTCCCTCTCTTTTGATTTAGGTTGTTTTTGTTTCGGCTTCTTCTTCTTCTTTGCTTCCATTTTCTCCTTGAACTCTAAGATCTTCTCAGGACAAGCCCTGACATTAAAAAAAAAAAACAAGAAGGATAAATTGACAAAACGAATAGAAGACGTTTCTTCAATGTAGACCAACCAACAAATCAGAACCATTTTCTTGGTGCTATGTGACAAATAAACAGAGTATCATTTAGCTGCATAAGTAGATACATGAAAGTTTGAAGTTTCTATAGCCAAGCCAACCAAATATCACTAAACTGGGGCATTTGTCTTTTGTAGTAACCGATTTGGTCCACAACTGACAATTTTACCTGAAGATCTACTGTACTTCAGACATACAATTATAGTTCAAACAAAACTGATTTGATCAATGTCAACCACTTCAGCTAAATGTAAAGTTTATTTGAATCCTTTGAGCAAATGGGTGACTTTGATCATTATATCGTTACCTTTCTACAAGATCTGCAGGAACAATAGACGTCTCTAACCCTTCTAGATCATTCCATGAGACTTCAAAACATTCTCGTCCCTGTACTTTGCGAGTCTTAATGATTTCAGACACCGGGCACTTCTCTGGTACATGTGGCTGCAGAAGAATATATTTTCGTTCCAGAGTTAAGACATGTTCTTGTTTAATTTCCAACTGAATTATGTATGTAAGGTGAAGCCAATTGAATTTTAGTGTCTGAATCAACAACTTCCTTTACCAAGCCATAAACTGTTATGTACCTTGCTTCAACTTCAAAGATCTATAGGAAATAACGTGCAGTGAGAGAAAGAAAAAGTACATTGTGGAGAGGACGGTTAACGCCAACCTCAGTTGATCTTGGTTGCAGAATAGCAAACCTTCTCAGATTTCTTTCAGCAATTTTAGGAAGTATGTATTCATCTAAAAAGAAAGATAGAGAAATAGAAGAACGTGAGTTCCACAATTGTTTCCGCATAATGACTGCAAATGCAACAAACAAGGAATAAGAAGAAATACATATAAATTCAAAAGTGATACCTGTTTTCTCAGGGGGCCACTCAAAGAACTGGTGGCATATCTCTTGTAACTTGGTGCGCTGGAAAGTGAAGTCAGCCAGAGTCCTGCAAAACACAGTATTTAAATACATGTCAGTTCCTTCTTCCATATCTAAATATACATTCAACATTTTCTAAGTTCACTAATCTCCAGGGTTAACACATATTTTCTGTTATAGCTTGTATCGTCAGAATTCTTTCAGGCACTTGAGGAAGCATTTGATTCCATGTCTAGTTTCCTTTGTGCTCTCTTGTTTATTTTAAGCTATTAGTTTAACACTAACAAGCAACACTGATAGTTAGAACCTTTTTATCTATAGAAACCGCAAAACACGTAACAGGACTTAGTTCAGGACAAAGTCCTTGTTCCAGATGACTGCTAGCTCCCGGCATAGTTATATTGAGGGGCAGAAGTATCATCACACGACTGACAATTTAAAAATGGAAAGAAGGATTAACCTGGAAACTGTATTAGAGTCTGCTTTGTGGCACTTGGGATTCATGAACGCATCAATCACCTCTTTAATCTGTTCCAGTCCTTCTGGATCACGATTATTTCCTAAACCAAGTTGCAATTAGAGAAAGAGATTCTATCAGAAAAAAGAAGTCTAGGAAAACAACACAATCAACTAACTGCATAAGCGAACCATGTCAAATCACAAAACACAAGAAGTTGTTGTTACTGCACAATACCATTTATAGCCACCAAGGGTAAGGTCCCCTTTTTAGGCCTAACTTGCTTCTTTGAATTTCTCATATTTTTGACAAAAGAGAGTCCTTCTGATGAAACTTTTTCAAGGATAATATTTTCTCCAACAGACCTAACGATCTCGCAAGCTTTCTCCTGTTTACAGAAGAAACTCAACCATAAGTCTGCAAATAATATGAAAACCCCTGAAGATAATGGTTCAAGAGCTTCAGTTAACAAAAAACCTGACGAATACCACGAACTCCCTGAGAGTAGTCACTGCCAAGGAGAAGCGCCAGAGCTATCTGTGACCTCATGGAAGTAATTTTTGAATAAATAACCTTGTGAAATGATGAAACATCATAGAAAACATCTCAAATTTTTTTAAGGTATGGAACAATATACAACAATCTGTAGCCGCTTTTTCTCGTCTGCTAATGCAGCTAAAAGAAATTGATCTCTTAAAATTACAATGTTGCTTTTGCTGATCAAACCATTTTATAATAACAGAGGTTAAGTATGTAAAGCTAATGACTAAAAGAGACTCTTTAAGTTACCAATGAGTTCCGTCCAAGCCCAAGCTTTTTCTTGATGTCTTCCATCTCATAGCAAACAACGTAACCTCCTTCACCTAGTTCAAGAAGATTGATTAAGTCATATCTAACCACAATTAACTAAACGGATGGTAAAAGAAAGCTAAAGAGTCTCTTTGCAGTCACCAAGGCATATCTCTCTGTACACAGTCTTTGCCCCAAAAAGGAAGATATCAGAATCAGAGCTAAAACAGGCGTCCTATAGATAATCATGAAAACAATAGTTTATCGTTTGACTAAAAGAGTTGACAGCATAACGAACAAGAAACTAACTAAAGCTGGGAAATGTTTCTTACACATAAGGACTCAGAGTTTAACAGAGCACATTGTGCCTCAGCTTCCTCAACCCTGCATTTGAAGAAGATAAGAGAATCCATTTATCGATATGCTTGCATTTGTCCATATTTACAACTTGCAAACTTGGCACAAGTAAAAGCAAAACACTTGAAGAATTACCCATCTAAACAAAGTATCCCCAGTGTTGAAGCAATAACTTTGGCCTCTTTTATGATGCAAGAGAACTCAGACCCCATGTTCCTTTTGAGTGAAGTCTCTTTCCCAGGTTCAACGCCGCCATTGTCAGGGACCTGGCTAAACCCATAAAATGTTTAACCGAAGAAAATAACTCCAAGAAGTAGCATTCAGTGTACCTCGAATCTTGCTTTTAATCGACGCCTGTAAGTTGGTACTTTGATTCCAGGAATTGAACCATCTACAATCAATTACAAAGCATTGACAACTTAGAACTGATTTAATCACTCATGAACAAACCCACCAGTAAAGTGACAACAACAATTATTTTTGCTACATACGAACTCCAATTTCGTTTAATTTGATGGCAATTTTCTGAAAAAGATAGCTGAAATAACCTGAGACTAAAATGATGGAGCAGTTTAGGGCAATTAGGGATCGAAGGCGATGAAAGAATCCTCGGAGATAAACCTTTTCTTGAGTAGCGCAATACGATTGGTTCACTTTATGCAATTCCACCATCCAACACGAGAGATCAACGCATACCTTCTTGTTTCTGCGGGATAGAACGGAGATCTCGTGACGTCAAGGCTTGTCTTTTTCTTATTAAAACAGAGAGAGGAAACAATTAAAAAACTCACTGAAGATGATCGAGTGGATATGTCTTCTTGCAAGGCTCTAGTACATCCCACAGATACTTCACGCCCATTAGCTTCTTCAGCTTTGAGATTTGGAAAGGAGGAGAGGGAATATGAGAGAATTTGAAATTCTGAATTTTGAATTTTTGCAACCTCCCCCGGTCCCCGTTTGATATAGTCCCATTGTTCCACATTTTAATTTAAGCCCAATGAGGCCCAATACCCAAAGCGAGTTAGATCTTTTGGCCTTTTACGCTATATATAAGTTGTTTCGATCGGTTTGGTTCCACTCGGGCATTCATTCGGATACCTGTTGGCGTTAGGATCAGATTTTTCAAATTTCAGTTTTATTTTCATAATACATCATATGTTCCATTCTAGTAAATTTGTAAGTATAGGTCGGGTTCGGATATCACATTGGTTTCAGATCAGTTTTGTATCATATCCTAGAACCCATAAATTAATCATATATCATTCAGATTCAAATTATATCGGATTAGTTCAGATATACCTGAAATGAAATATAAAATTTAAAATTTAAAAACAAAATATAAAAAGTATACACATATATATCCTCTTATATATTAATTGAGAAATTACTTACGTGATTTTTGCTAAGGTAACAATCATAAGTGAAGTTAGAGAAAAATTGTTATAATTTGATTGGTTGATGATTTTAATTTTTTTTTTATTTTAATCATGTTTAAATTAGGTAATTCTTGAACTACTTAATATTAATTGCCAAACAATCTTACAAATAATTATTTATAGTAGTTAATTGTAGCAGTTATGGAAAGTATACATAAAAATCACACTATTTTTTTTCTTAAATCTCAAAGATAAAAGTCGTCATAATTTTATCTAAAAATAAGAAATAACCATAAATAAACTTACATTAGTTTCCAAACAATTAAAACAATACACTGAATATATCTATAAATTTATGATAAATTTGTTGTCAAACACATTCAATTATAAAAATTTAACTTAAATCATATGATTTTAAAAATATCGTTCAAACATTTTACATTTTTTGAAAATTCTAAACTCAAAGCCATATTATATCATTTTAAAGATAAAGCAAAAAAATTGAATATATTTGAAGATTTTTGATAATTAAAAACCTAATCGGAATCAAATTTATCTTAAATCATTTTTCTTAAAAATGAGTACAATCATTATTAACAAATACATTCAATTTTTTATAATTAAAATTTCTTATATCAGTTTACGCAATAAAATAAAAACAAATTCATAAACTTTCTATTTATATGAAAAAAATCATGTGAAAGTTATATTATACATTTAATGCAAATCAAATCTTTTATGGTTAAAACTAACACAACTTTCTATATAATTTGAAACTTCTTATCCTCTTATATATTAATTAAGAAGTCACTTAAGTGATTTTTGTTTATGTGTCAATCATAGGTAAAGTTAGAAAAAAATTGTTATAATTTGATTAGTTAATGATTTTAATTTTATTTATTTTAATCATGTTTAAATTAGGTAATTCTAGAACCAATTAATATTAATTGTCAAACAATCTTACAAATAATTATTTATAGTAGCTAATTGTAGCACTTATGGAAAGTCTATATAAAAATCACACTAATTTTTTTCCATAAATGCAAAGATAAAAGTCGTTCATAATTTTATCTATAAATAAAAATAATCGTAAATAAACTTACATTGGTTGCCAAACAATTGAAACAATACACTGAATAAAATATATCTATAAATTTATGATAAATTTGTTATCAAACACATTCAATTATAAAAATTTAACTTGAATCATATGATTTAAAAAACATCGTTCAAACATTTTACATTTTCTGAAAATTCTAAACTTAAGGCCATATATATCATTTTAAAGATAAAGTTAAAAATTGAGCGATATAAATTTATATTGAGCTTTAAATTACCAATAGATTATTCTTGTTAACACATTCAATTACCAATACCTCCTTTGATACAATCTTATTCTATTATTTTCTTCGATATAAATTACCAAAAAGAATAAATTCTACTGCGCTTAAATTAATAAAGCCCACGGTTTATACAACGCTTGGCCTGGTAACGATTACCTAACTTGTGAGATTAGCATTCAACTAGCATTGTTAGGTTAAATAATGGCCACAATGGTTTAAAAAAGTGTTTGATGAATCCAAAATGTAATTTATAAAACAAGAAACTTAATTGACAAGAAAGTTTAAAATAGAAAGAATAAACCTCAAATAACAAGAGAAAATGATTGTTTTATTGATTATTTTTAAGTTTTGTACAAAAATTGTTTAGTATCAATAGAAGTCAGATAATTTGTGTATAATTTTGGGTCTGAAGAACTTCCTTTCCCTGTTTTTGGCTTTTTTTTTTTTTTTTTTATAATAGATATCTCCAGCAAAATTTCAACCGTAGCAATGTAGCATCTTTCACGACATGATCAAAATTTCAACAGTAGCGTCTTTCACGACATGATTTTCAATACCTTTAATTTTTTCTCATCTTGGGACATTTGGATTCCGTAGAGCAAGGTGTGTTACTCATGAAAACCATAATCTATCATTTGACTAATGAGTTAACAGCATGACAGCAAGAAACCAAAATCTATCTTCTGAATTTAGCTCTCTGTGTCTGCCAAAAAAGCTATGAAAAAAACACATTCGAGATTGTTTATTTTTTATTTATTTTCCTACTCATGTCAAGGTTGGTGATCTAGCATTGATCACTGAATACAAACTTTTTGGCATTGCCTACATTTATATACACAAAATAAACGTTCAAACCAAAAACAACCAACAAAAAGAGAAACACACAAACAATGAAAGATGGAAGTAGTCAGATACCATCAAAGATGAAGAGAGCTCACTTCATCAACTTTCCACTCTCCTTCTTCATACTTATACCATCTCACAATCCCTTCATCATTCTCAGTCCTCTGACACATCACACAAGTCTGATGCTCCATACAAGTCAAGAACCTCTTCAGCCTTGAAGCTTTCTCAATGATTGTCTTATCTAGCTCTCTAACAATCACTTTCTGCTGTGGTTGCCACACACTGTACTCCACTAGGTAAGAGTGCGATATGTTGAGCACTTCAAGATCAGGTAACCCGTCAAGGATCTTTAGGAGTGCTTCTCGCTTGATCGCAGAGCATCTAAGGCTGAGTGTTTTGAGGTTAGGGAGGTAAGTAATGAGCGTGTTTGCAAAGAATATCTCGAATGGACCCATGATCTTGAGCTCCTTGAAACCCTTGCAGTTCTTGGCGATCTCTGTTAAGAGGTAAGGCGGGTTTGCGATGCTCGGCATTGTTAGTGACTCGAGATCTTTCCAGATCCTTATGGCTTTGCATATCCCAGTCTTCTTTATTCTGTTCCAAGCAGGAAGGACGACCCGTCTCAACCCTGGACACCTGCAAAAGATTGGATACAAGAGATTTCAAATGTAAGTAAAGCTGAATCTTTACTAAAGAGGGAGTAAGACTTTTTTTACCTTTCAGCGGTGTAAGTAAGCTGATCATCACTCAAGAACAAGTTGAAATGGAAAACCAAGGTCCTCGTGTTGCCACCACTAAGATTCATGGAGAGTTTCAGGATCCGGGTCAGGGCCTCGTCAGAGCGACGTTCAACGTAGACGTAAGGCTCTAAGGGGATCTTGATGAAACTAGATCTCATGTGTGACAGATCAAGAGTCTTCCAGAGGATGGGATCGCAACAAGCAGCTCTCCAGCCACTACAAACATGAGCTAAACCGGAAGTCAACTCAAAGATGCTAAACTTCTGGAAGATCCTGACCAAGATGTCATTGTCCAACTCTTCCCATCTACTACCTCGACGACTCTCATACCCTTCTTCCATATCTTTCTCGCTAATGCCCTGCAAGCAAGTAAGAAAAACGTTTGATCAAAACCAGTTACTATCCTTCACAACAAGACTCCATTCATTTGATTCCTCAAGATCTTGTTAAATAGGAAAAATCAACCAAAAAGAAAAAAAAACGGAAAAGAGCAATCAATTGTCTTAATTCGCTAATAAATGTGAGAGATTCTAATCAATCAATGGTAGAAAGAAAAACAGAACACACAAAACGTCAGCAAAACGTTTACAACTCTTTTGTGACAAACAGAGTATTAATGAAAAAGCTATTCAAACCACGAAAGCGAATCCTAGACATTCTAAACACGAAAAGACTTGTCCGAAAAGAAAAAAATCAAGATCGGACATTAAAACTCAGAGAAACACAGAGAGGACCAAGATCGTTAAACTCAGAAAGAAACCTAACCAATCGAAAGCAGAGAGGACTAAGATCGAAAACCCCTCAAGACTCTAATCGATCTAATCTCTTGACATTCCCAAACTCTAGTCGAATTGAAAACGTATATTAGACATAGATCTCAATTCACAAACAAAAACTAAGAAATGATAAGATCAAAGAACAAAGACACACGCAAAGTGGGCAGTGAGAAATTTAAGAACCTTGGCAGAGCAAATAATCGTAGGCAGCGACGACGACGACGACAACGTTACTGGCCTCTCTCTCTCTCTAGCAGACGAAACGAAAGTAGATATGAAAAAAGAGTTTGTTGTCACAACAACCGGTTTTTGATTTTTGGTTTGTTTGGATTTTGATTATCGAACCGGTTTGTCTCAAACACAAACCCTTAAGATCTCACCTTATCCTTAAGACATAAATTATCATTTAGGGGTTGACTTGCAAAAGGTAATTAAATCCGACGGCGCAAAACACTCTTGAGTGATCTAATGGCTTCTATGTAACGTTGTTGGGTGGGTGGACATGTTATGAACGGCTGCGATGCAGTGTAGACGACGAGACAGAGTGATAAAAGGAGAGAGAGAGAAGCAAAGTAATCTCCTTTGTTTCGGTCTTTTGCTACCTATCTCTTTCCCCAGACGGGCCGACCATTAAAAAGACTCTTTTGCTCTCTCTTTCGCTTTCTCGCACTTCTCTATCCCAAGGCCAAAGGCGTAGACGGTAAAAGCTTAAACCCTCTTCTTTGCTACACTCTCTGTTTCCACTAATGTTATTCTTGTGGGGGGTTTTGAAGAAGCTTAGGTTTCTGTTTCTCTGTTGTGTTAACTTTGAAACATAAAGGTGGAGACTTTTTTTGTTTTGTTTTAATCTTCAGGTTGTTTGGTTTCATTTTGTGTTTTAGTAATCTTGGTTCTCTTCATTCGCTTGTATTCAGTTGAGAAAATGTTTACTTTGAGATTAGGGTTGTGTATTCTCGTGTCAATTTGCTTTCAGATTTATGCTTGGTGATAGTTGAAGAGACTTTACCATTTTGGGTTGCTTCTTACTCGGAATGCTTTGGGAATAAGAAACCTAGTTCAAGCTTCAAGTGATACTCTTCTGCTCTTAGTTAGTGACCTGGGTAGTGCATTAATGTGCCAGAGCTCTTTCTGTAAACGGGTTTAAGAGGATGATTAGCTTCAACCTCTCTGTTTATCCAAAATGATAACTCTTTGATTGCCTGATGCTCTCGACAGTTAGCAGCCATAGGTTAAAAAAAAAAATAGTTCTTTTTGAAAAAAAAAAGTAAATGTCTGAGAACATCATAACACTTATTGGATTTGGGGTATTCTCTCGTTTCAGTTTAATTAGAAGTATAAGTGAAAGGCTTAACATTTTGTTTTACATAGAGCTTTTTGATTGCTTGTAGCCTTTTTTATATGATGTTTGCGTTCTCTTTACACAAAACGAAAGCCAAAACTTTCTCTTCGTGATGTCTTTTATTTTGGTCTTATCCTATAATATATGTAGAGGTAGAACTTATGATTTACCATTTATCCAATGCAGCCTCCAACTGTGCATCATGGCTAGGCTCTTGGCTAATTTTACAGCCCGTCCTTTACTTGGTCCCGGAAGACATGTTCAGTCCGAAGAATATAGAAAACCAGGACGGTGTGTGAAGATGATGTACACTTCACAAACTCCGGTTTTGAGTATCCAAAGCTTCTCAGGGTTAAGGGCTGCCAATGCAGTGGATCTAATAGCAAGGCCTGCTCATGGTTTCTTTAGTAAGGTTAACCTTCAGATCTCATCCCGGAAAGGAAAAGCTAGCCGATGTGTAACAAAAGCCATGTTTGAGCGGTTTACCGAGAAAGCTATTAAGGTCATAATGCTGTCTCAAGAGGAAGCTCGGAGACTTGGACATAACTTTGTTGGTACTGAGCAAATATTGTTGGGTCTTATTGGGGAAGGGACTGGAATCGCTGCCAAGGTTCTTAAATCTATGGGGATCAATCTTAAAGATTCTCGTGTGGAGGTGGAAAAGATCATTGGAAGAGGCAGTGGGTTTGTGGCAGTGGAGATCCCTTTTACACCTCGTGCAAAGCGTGTCCTGGAGTTGTCACTAGAGGAAGCTCGGCAACTCGGTAAGAGCCTGTCCTGGATCTGTTTCTGTATTACTTAAGCTTTTTTAGTGACGAAACTTACATGTCTCTTTGTCAATTTGGCAACCTTTTTGTTATTTTGAACTCCAGGGCATAACTACATTGGGTCAGAGCATCTCTTGCTTGGTCTTCTTCGTGAAGGAGAAGGTGTTGCAGCTCGTGTCCTGGAGAATTTGGGTGTAGATGCTAGTAACATCCGGACGCAGGTAAATGCATCATTCTTGAATCCTCACAACCATGTTATATGTCTTTGTAAGCAGTTTCTTGATTACATTTTGAGTGTATTTTTTCAGGTTATACGTATGGTCGGGGAAAACAATGAAGTGACCGCAAGCGTCGGTGGAGGATCAAGCGGGAACAGCAAGATGCCAACATTAGAAGAGTATGGAACTAACTTAACCAAACTAGCAGAGGAGGTAATAAAATGGCTTACTTAACAATCATCTTGAAGAAACTTTCAAGAAAGTGCTATGTTAAGACTTGGTTTTTCACTTTCGGTCACAGGGTAAGCTAGATCCGGTTGTGGGAAGGCAGCCACAGATTGAACGAGTGGTCCAGATATTGGCTCGAAGAACCAAGAACAACCCGTGTCTAATTGGAGAACCTGGAGTTGGTAAGACAGCAATAGCTGAAGGACTCGCACAGAGAATTGCCGGTGGTGATGTTCCTGAAACAATTGAGGGGAAGACGGTAAAACAAATATTCTCCCATTGGTTCATTTTTACTGTTTTTAAGAATGCTGAGAAGAATGCACATGTGCGTATGTTATAAAGTGTTTACCTTTACTCTCCAGGTTATAACCCTTGATATGGGTCTTCTAGTGGCTGGAACGAAGTATCGTGGAGAGTTCGAGGAAAGATTGAAGAAGCTTATGGAGGAGATCAGACAAAGTGATGACATTATTCTGTTTATTGATGAAGTGCACACTCTGATCGGTGCAGGAGCCGCTGAAGGTGCCATTGATGCTGCCAACATCTTAAAGCCAGCTCTTGCCAGAGGTGAATTGCAGGTAATGTTTCTCATTCTTTCTATTGGTCAAAATATATGTTACTAAAAATGGAAGCTCAAGTTTATATATATTTTTGTAATGGTTGTAGTGTATTGGTGCAACAACATTGGATGAGTACAGAAAGCACATTGAGAAAGATCCTGCATTGGAGAGAAGGTTCCAGCCTGTTAAGGTACCTGAACCAACTGTAGATGAAGCTATACAGATCTTGCACGGTCTGCGTGAGCGGTATGAGATCCACCACAAGCTCCGGTACACTGATGAAGCCTTGGTTGCCGCTGCGCAATTGTCACATCAGTACATTAGGTGTTTGTTTCTTTCTGTTTTCAACACAATTTCTTAGACAAGTTTGCAGCATTTACTCAACCCTGTTTCTTCTCTTGAATGAATAGTGATCGGTTTCTTCCAGACAAAGCCATTGACTTGATTGATGAAGCTGGGTCTCGGGTTCGACTACGCCACGCTCAGGTTCATAGTTGCATGTCTCTTGCATTTCCAGAACATTGTGTTTTATATGTATTTTGAGTTAACTCAGGATAGAACTTTGTTTTTGTTTAGGTCCCTGAGGAAGCTAGAGAGCTTGAAAAGCAACTAAGACAGATCACTAAGGAGAAGAATGAAGCTGTGAGAGGCCAAGACTTTGAGAAGGTATTGTCTTCGAGTTTGTCTAAGTATCTTTAAACCCAAGATTAGTGTTAACAGCTCTCTGAGGTCTTCTCCAACAGGCTGGTTCTCACCGTGACCGGGAAATAGAGCTTAGGGCCGAGATAGCAGCTGTTTTAGCCAAAGGCAAAGAAGTGAGCAAAGCTGAGACAGAAGCTGGCGAAGGAGGACCTACAGTCACTGAATCCGACATCCAACACATTGTCTCCACCTGGACAGGAATCCCAGTAGAGAAAGTCTCGTCTGATGAATCTAGCCGTCTTCTCAAGATGGAGCAGACACTTCACACAAGAGTCATTGGCCAGGACGAAGCTGTCAAAGCCATTAGCCGGGCCATAAGACGTGCACGTGTTGGACTCAAGAACCCGAACCGCCCAATAGCAAGTTTCATCTTCTCTGGTCCAACCGGTGTGGGGAAATCAGAGCTTGCCAAAACCTTGGCTGCTTACTACTTCGGTTCAGAAGAAGCAATGATACGTCTCGACATGAGTGAGTTCATGGAGCGACACACGGTTTCAAAACTCATCGGTTCACCTCCTGGTTACGTAGGATATACGGAAGGAGGTCAGTTAACGGAGGCAGTTCGACGCAGGCCTTACACACTTGTCCTCTTCGACGAAATAGAGAAAGCCCATCCGGATGTTTTCAACATGATGCTTCAGATCCTAGAAGACGGAAGACTAACTGACAGCAAAGGAAGAACCGTTGATTTCAAGAACACGCTTTTGATCATGACATCAAACGTAGGAAGCAGCGTGATTGAAAAGGGTGGTAGAAGAATAGGGTTTGATCTGGACTACGATGAAAAAGACAGCAGCTACAACAGAATCAAGAGCTTGGTCACTGAGGAACTGAAGCAGTATTTCAGACCGGAGTTCTTGAACAGGTTAGATGAGATGATTGTTTTCAGACAGTTGACGAAGCTGGAAGTGAAGGAGATTGCTGATATAATGCTTAAAGAAGTGGTGGTGAGGCTTAAGGACAAAGAGATTGAGCTTCAAGTAACCGAGAGGTTTAAGGAGAGAGTGGTGGATGAAGGATTTGACCCGAGTTACGGGGCGAGACCGCTAAGAAGAGCGATAATGAGGCTGTTGGAAGATAGCATGGCGGAGAAGATGCTTTCAAGGGAGATTAAAGATGGAGATTCAGTGATTGTTGATGTTGATGCTGAAGGAAGTGTGGTTGTGCTGAATGGTAAGAGTGGAGGTGGTAGTGTTGTTGAAGAAGCCATGGAAGATCCAATTATTGTGTTGTAGAAGGAAAGAGCAGGGTTCTAGAGATTTTTGTTTTTGTTTCTCTCTTTTTTTTAATGGACATTGGTTGCTTTGTGTTGTGTTGTGTTGCGATGTTTTTTTTTCTTTCCCCAAAGGTTGCCAAAATAAGAACACCAAAGCTGACACAATCAAGTGAAAAAAGGATGGTACGCAGATTCTATGTGAAACTTACATGAAGAGACGAAATAATATACAAAACGAGAACTTTTACTATGAATCAGCATATAGATCGTGATTTGAAGAAGTAGGAGATGGAAGCTGATCAATTTCTCTTCGAGAAGCTTCCCATAACTGTTGCTCTATTCCCAGTTTTCTTAGCTCTATCAATCCTCTGTCCACTAAAGACGAGAGCAAAATATGGAAAACTTTAGTTTCATCATTATGAATATATATATGCTCCTTAAGCTTTTCAAGTAAAAGTCAAAAGTGGAAACGAAGCGTGATTGTACCATCTAAGGAATCGTGAGAAGTCGTAGATTTCCCGCTGCTACGGCTGATCCATAGCTGGAGACGTTCTTCTGCTATGTCTTCTTCCACACCGTGTAACTTAGCTCTGCCCCAGAAGTACATCAGCCATGCCTGCATTTATGTTTATTGTTAGCAATCAAAACAGGTATTTTTGATTGGCAAAAAGATCCTACATTTTTTGAACTTGCAAGTTCCATAAGCTCCTCATCGTGTTTCTAGCTATATGCGAATTGCAATCACAATAATTCGATTCTTGAAATCAACTAGTATTGCTAACAGCCATATGTTGCAACTGATGTAAATATGTGGCTGCCTTTGAAATGTGATGACTAATGCAGGTTGATCACAGAAAGTCTGACAATTGGTAGAACATGAGTTATGCAACATGGAGGATAGTGTGCGGGGTAGGATCAAAAACAAGTGTATATGATGATGAGAAAGTACCTGCTTAAAGGCAACATCTTCTTGTTCCTCTTCACCCAACTCTGCATTTTAAAACAACATATGACACTGACATCTGATTGTATTCCGAATAGGATAAATATAACATCTAAAGCCACTGACAACCCTTTTAGCTAGGCGACATTAATGGTCCTGTCTCTAACCGGGTCAGGTGTTTTCATTTTTTTTTTTTTTTTGCTTTTTCTCTGACCACTTTCTTTACTAACCTCACAACTCATGCACTATGTCAAAGACTGAGTGGATGTGGCTAGACAAGGTGCAATCCTTACACAGCATCCAAGAACCTCTACCTAGGGGTAGTAAAAATAGAGAAGAGTACCATCTCACTTAAGATTTGAGAAAATCCTTACCATATGCATCTCCATATCTGGATTCTCCATGACCTTTGGGATCTAGAAATAGGTAAAGAAAAGGGGGGGAAAAATTAATATTGCTTTTGGCTATGCAGAATACCAAAAATGGATTAGCATTCGTCTGGATGTGACACGCCATTATTAGAAAATAATCATCAGGTGCAGATTCATTTAAAGAGCTTATAGGTGAACAGAATGCTCATCCCACCGTTCTGACATTTTAAGAATAGAAGCGGACAAAAAGTGTAGCTTATATATTTATATTTTTTGTGCATTCGCCCAGAGACAGTTCGACGAATTAAACTCATACATACCAGAGACAGTTTGACGAATTAAACTCGGTTTTCTCTTCTGCGCAAATGCAAGCACGATAGCATCCTCAACCTGAATTACAGAAGAAGATTTTTAAAGTTATCTTTGAAGATCTATGCACGGAAACAATATTTAAAGGTAACTCAGAAACAAGAGTAGATACCTTTAATGATGTTAGCTCCCTCAATCCCATCTCAACTGAAAGCATACTTTCAATATTTCCTTCTCCATTTAGATCACTCAAATCTCTAGCAGCTTTACTCCGATCATTCCCACCTGCTTTATTAATATGCTCGTCAACATATTTTTTTGCGAACAACAGTAAGCAAGGGATACTTTAACAGTTCAAACAAAAGCAGATATAAGACGAGCCTTTATCCCAGGATAAATCCTTGGCCTTCTGTGCTGCAGAGGTGACAAGCTCAAACGGAAGAGGAGCCAACGCTGACCAGTGCTCATGCCTCGATAGTGCTATATCCGCAAAAATGCCTACAAAAGGATACCATAGGAAAAAAAAGAAGAAGCAAATATTAGATGAACTTGATGCATAACTGCCACACCACAAACATGTGAAAAGTGTATTATGAAAGTATTTTCTTTAATTCAGAATAGCTCTTTTGTTTATAAATAGATGGATCACCTACCGTGTTGCACAGCCAAACCCCAATACCGGGCAAGCCAACATCTCTTCAGGACTACTTCTTCCTAGATGATTCAACAATTCAAATATTCATATATTCAGAAACTTATAAATGACTAGTAGATAACGAGAACCAAGTTTTCTCCACAAACCAGTTCGTCCTGTGTTAAAATCATCCTTTGAGTCATTGTGCGAAGAGATTTCGCTTCAGACTTTGCTTCTTGATGTCGTTTTTCAGCAATAGTAGCCTCGTCTTTTAAGCTCTGAACATCGCAGGGAAGAATAAGACAAGGTTTAATCATGCAAATAAAAGTGATTCATCTAATGAAACCGGTACACCAGTGTACCTTACCTCAAGTTCTGAACGTAGAGAAACAAGTTCCTCATCCTTCCCATTCTTTTTCTGTTTTGCAGCAATTAGAGCAGCCTGTGACGGGTATAATTTTTTCTCCAGAGCTTAAATCGTATGTTTACATAAAGTGTTGATTTAAGACTTTGATATGGGATCACAACGGCGGAGAAAGAAACTCGACAAAAGAAAAGACTAAATCTGAGCGGAAAATAGAGTAATGTGCGTTATTTCTGTTCACATTAACCTCTCTTTGACGCAGTGCTGCTTCCTTCCTATAGAAAGACACAATTCAACATCAGCGATCATAACTACCACCCATGATTCTGGAAGAGAGAAACGCATAGAAGCAAACGAAGGCACCTGCTTAACAACTTTGCCTCCAGGGACACTCCTTCACCAAGAGAGGCAACCTTTTCAGGAAAAAGATAATACAAATGAAACCTTGCACAACTGCCAATACTAAAGCACACGTGATTTGAAGTAAATAAGTAAACTACTGAAACTTCACGTGCTAAACACATAAGAACGGTCCATTTTTATATGTTTTATCCAAAAATAGTCTACACCACCACCTAGATTCTCATTAACCTGATTATACAAGATATTAGTCAGAGTATAAGTTCATAACATCTGTATACACTCAAGCATCTCCACCTAGATAACAAGTACATATTTACATTCTCTCCTATAAATACAGATAAGTAACAAGGCAGGAGGCTGCATCAACAAGATAACAATTGCTGACTTGAGTTTAATAAAAAATTGTCAACAAAGAGATGCAAGCGAGTGGTGAATATTTTCCCTCAGAATTTTAAGAAGCAACATCAGTTAAAAAAAAAAAAGACAAACTGGTTCAGAAACCTGTTTCTCGAGTTCCTTTCCCCTAGCTTCTGCTTCCACCCTTTTTTCTTCCGCACGACGAAGCTGTTATCAAGACCGAATGTTACGCACAACAGAGGTGAACAGCTCTATTATTTTAAAAATAAGTTTCAACGAGAGACATCAAACCTTCTCCAGTACTATCTCATTCTCGTCTTGTAGCATATCCAGCTGCAGTTAAAAATTAATCAGCCTCAAGACATGTCTTGACTAGATACACCCTAAAGATTGAAAGAAAGCATCACATACTTCATCACGAAGAGCTGAAGCTTCCCTCTGTTCACCCTTTTCTTTTGAATTTACTGACGGTAAATCGGCAAAAAACCTATAAAATAAAATATCTCGAAATTAGACGAACGCGGGAATCATAATCTCTTTGAGCAAGGAGGCATTTCTTATAAACCTCTTTAACAAGCTTTGTTATTAGGCTTTGACAACTAAACACAATTTCTAAGAATTGAAAATGAAAAAGCAACAACAATTTTACGTTTTATCTCTGCTCCTAGTTGGAGGATCAAGTGGAGGAATAGAGTTGGGAGCTTTCACCGACACTCTGCTCGGAGGCATAAGATTAGGAGTCGGAGTCGTTGATCTGGTAGACATCGACGACGGCCTTCCGGCTGAAGCAGAACGCACTGAAGGCACTTGCTCAACAAAGTTCCTGCCTAACTAATCAAACCATAACAAGAAACCAATTAGCCCTAAGAAACCATAATCACCAAGGCTCATAAAATAAACGCCAAAGCTACAGCCAAAGCTCATAACATAAACGCCAAAGCTACAACCAAAGCTCATAACATAATCGCCAAAGCTACAACCAAAGCTCATAACATAATCACCACAGCTACAACTAACGCTCGTAACATAATCAAATATAACTGATCTGAGCTAATTCCTAAGAAGCAGAGATACGGAAATCACCGCAGGCGACGGCGATCTATTGCGGGGAGCGAAGGAAACAGCCGGCAAATTACTATTTCCGTTGCTGTTATTGCTTCCAGTGGATGATAAAGAAGAAGGTGCAAGACGAGCAGGTCTCAGAGAAGTAGGTGCGAATCTGAGGCTTAGATCTTCATCCTCGTCTTCCTCATCGTCGTCCCCGTTGTCTTTGTTCTGCAAGGCCATGACCTTAGCCAGTCTCTGAGCCGCCGCTTTAGCAGCTACGTTCTGAGTCCGCTTGATTGTGGAGAAACCTCCAGCACCTCCGAGCTGATTCCGGCGAGCGGGAGACATCGTCGGAGAAGATGATTCCGTACTGTTCGATGCGTCGCTCCACTGGCGACCATACACCGGGCTACCGGCCCTCCTCCGGTCCATCAGTTGCGTTCGTGAAGTTACTAGCTAGCCGGATGTGTTAAGCGAGTACAACCACTGAGAAATGAATTTCTCGGGAATATTAAAGAAAGAAAAATGTCCGGTGAGATTCGGAGAAAGTGTTGACTCAAAAACGACAGCGTTTGCCCCGGAGAAAAATCAAACGCGAGCATCGCGGGAGGACTAGTGTGACCTGGTCACCACCGCAGTGGGACCCAGCGGTAAAGTGTTGATAGATTTTTTCTGTTAATATTTTATCAGCTGAACTAGTATACCTCCCATACGCACATACTCCCTCCGTTTCGAATTATTTGTCGTTCTAAACTTAATTTTTTATCACAAATTAAGTATTGTTTTCGTTTTTCAATGCAAAATTTATTAATAAGATTCTTCAATTTATTTTTCTATTGGTTGAAATATGGTCAGGTGTATAGATAATTGTGTTTTTGTTTTAAAAATAGACAAAATTATATGTTTTCTTAATATATGTGCATAAACTCAGAACGACAAGTAATTCGAAACGGAGGGAGTATTAGTTTTATTGTGATTATAAAATTCTAATTATATAATAAATGTTTATATTAGTTACATATTTTTAAATATTGATAATACAATGGTACATATATATATATATATATGTGGTATAGAATACCATATTTGATACACTCATTTTTTTTGTAAATAATACTTCTTTAAAATATAATTTTTTCATTATTAACATAATAAACATAAATATGAATTTATTGACCAAAACAAAATAAATGAAACAATGAAATTATGATAAATTAGAATTTAATTGAATATATTTTAATATCTTAAATCTAAAAAAAAGATTAAATCTTAATATTACAATTAAAGAATCAATGAAAATTAATTTATGTTCAGATAGAAACTACCACTCTCCTTTCCCTAGTTTTTTTTTTTTTTTTATCAAATTACATTTCATTGACGCTTGAATACCATCTCTTTTCAATATAAGACATCTCGACAAAGTTGAACTTCATCTATTTAAACGTATTTTTAGATATTATAATTTTAAAATGTAAATGTGTTTACCTTTTCCACTTAGTTTTTGAGAGTGAGAATGACTTTATGCTTTTGATAGTTAGACCATCATTATCTACAGTCTCTTAACATGAATTTTTAGCTTTGGATAAGAGATATAAGAGTCGTCTTTTAGCCGAAAAGTATTAAAAAAATGTCAAATCATGAGTTAAGAACTCTAGTTAAGAGACCGGAGATAATGATACTCTTATATTTTGTGAAACAATGCTCTGATCTTCTACATTGTTGTGAAATATTAAGTTTTAAAAAGAAGTGTATTTTGATAAAATTCTCAACTTGAATTATGTAAAAAAATTATAGATTGTTATTTTTTTACAAAAAGAAGAAGAAAATATTTAAAAGATCTTTGTCACACTCAGACTAAACTAAAACAACAAAGAAGATAAAACAATTGAAAAGAAGTTGCAATAAATATATTAAAAAAAACAACAAAACAGTTAATTAAATACTCTATCCGTTTCATATTACTTGTCGTTCTAGGTTTATGCACACATATTAAGAAAATATATGATTTTGTATATTTTCAAAATAAAAACACAATTACCTATACACTTAACCATATTTCAACCAATAGAAAAATAAAGTAATTAATCTTATTAATGAATTTTACATCAAAACTCTAAAACGACACTTATTTTGAAACGAAATTTTTTCCCAACAATAACAAGTAATATGAAACGGAGGGAATATTATCTACAAAATGGAGCCGTTTACATAGGAGGTTAGAATTTTTTTTTAACGTGTAACTGTAGTAGTAGTTGTCTAAGAAAAAAATAAGATTTTTACAGTTACATAAATAATTTGAAATTAAAAATATGATAATTTTTAAAAAAAATTATATATGACAAAATTTTGTTGGTCATGACTTGTGCTTTAGTATATAAATGATTCAGCGGTAGGTTGAAAATAGGGAAAATTTACGAAATGATCAAATTTATGAAGGAAACTAAATGCAAAGCATTGATTTAAATATAATTTATTATTTAACAATTGTATTTTATTTGTGTCGGTTTTATTTCTGGTTTGTACAAGTTGCTGATAATTTAGAGATGACATCGACGAAATCAAGTATAACTAAAAATTAATGCAAACTATTACCAACAAAGAAAAGATAATACATCCACGTTACATATATAATAACGGCAAACATTTCACTAATTTTGTTTCATATCATCAAAATAGTATAGGATACCAATTATTTCTCAATCCCTAAATCTGAATACTAAAACTTATCTCAATTCTACTCTAACCCTTAATTACTAAATCCTAAACTCTAATCATTAAACCTTAAACTCGGATCCAAATAGAATGAAAAAAATAAATAGCATAATATATATTGGTGAGCATTTTATTAGTTCTATTATATGTCACCAAAACAATATAGGATACCAACTTTATCTCAATCCCTAAAATCTAGAGAGAAAACAACCATTAAAACCTTGAACTTTCAAATTAAAACCAAAAAAAATTTCAATTCATGTTTGAGTCAAAAAAAATCATCTATCTTTCAAATATTGGCCGTTTTAATTCTCATATTTTATTGACTCGGCCATTTAAGAAATCTAAATAGCCAACTGTTAAAATCGATTAAAAAATAAACGTCTAATAACTCTCTAAATAACATTATTTTAAAAAATGATTAAAATATTGATCAAATAACGTCTTTTGTTTATATAAACACTTAAAACATCTCTTTCGTGAAACCATAGCCACAAATAAACTTCATCTTCTTTACTATGGTTTCGCGAAAGATATGCTTTAAGTGTTTACAGAAGCAAAATGACATCGTTTGATCAATATTTAAACCAATTTTTTAAAATAATGTTATTTAGAGAGTTAACATACGTGTATTTTTAATCAATTTTATTAGTTGACTATTTAGGTTTCTTAAATGGCCGAATCAACAAAATATGAGAGTTAAAATGACCAATATTTGAAAGTTGGAGATTTTTTTGACTCAAACATGAGTTCAAGATTTTTTGGCTTTAATTTGAAAGTTCAAGGTTTTAATTGTTGTTTTTTCAAAATCTAGATACTAAACCTTATCCACCACCACCACCACCACCCCTAACCTCTAAATACTAAACCCTAAACCTTAATCAGTATACCCTAAACCCAAATATAAATCATAAACTCAAATATAAACCATAACTCCAAATAGTATGAAACAAAATAAATAGCATAGTAAATATCGGAGAAACTATGAAATATCTATAATTGCATGAAAGAAGTTAATGCTGACCCCAACCATACCCTCCACCTTCTAAATACTAAACCCTAAACCCTAGTAACTAAACCCTAGTCAATACGATTTTTTTAGGTTCAAAAATATGTTACAATAGTTAGAACTTAAAAAAATTACAAACTATATTTCTAAACAAAATAAAATATTCTTTAGTAATCATAACATAAAATAGAACATGATAAAATAGTATAATAACATAATATATTGCATTACATAATATGAATATAACAAACATAATACATATTGTTTTACATTTTTGTTCTATACGCATATTTATCGGTACACCGTTCTTTATCACCATATGCTGCCAGAGATCTATTTTCTTAATCTCCTCTTCTTTTTTGAGACGGTGCCATGTTATCACCGGTCCACCGTCGTTATTTTCTTCCTTCTCTCACCATACTAAATCTGGAAAACAATCTTCTTCTCTCATCACTGGGAACGCAGACAGTTGCATGGTGGATTGCATAAATAGATTTGGTGCCTTCGATATCACTCAAAACTGAAAAATAAACTATTGAGATTTCCAGTTTTTACCAACTAAAAATTTATTCGGAGAACTATTTTGACAAACAAAAAAACACATTTAACTTTCAGAGTAAATAATAACTAATTTCTATTTATTTTATTTTGCAAGTTGCACCGGTTGTATAAAATGATATAATTGCAATATTACATATAATAATGGGAGAATTGGTGAGATAGCCATTTCTGAGAGTATAATTAGGTAAGTAACCATGATGTTGACATAATTCATTCGATGACATTTTGGCCTCTTTCTATCCGGTTATACCCCTTCACGCAAAAGGTTACCGGTAGCTACCATATAAAACAATGACGTGGTGGTGTTAAATGACATAGAAATTAATTAATTAATTCAAGGTGTACATGGGACAATATATATACTCCTTCACCTTCTAAATACTAAACCCTTAACTTTAATTACTAAACCCAAATCTAAATATAAACCCAAATCCAAATATAAACCTAAACCCAAATGTTAAAATCTAAAAAGTACATAATATTATGTAACGATCATAGTAACTGTCAAATGGAATGGAACTTGCTAAATCCCTCTGTAAAAAACAACATAACAAAGAAAGTGAAAGAATATAAGCTTAAATGTTCCATTCTATATCACCAAAATAGTATAGGACACCAATTCCATCTTAATTTCTAACCCTAACCATACTCATCATCTTCTAAATACTAGACCCTTAACTCTAATTACTAAACCCAAATCCAAATATAAACCCAAATCCAAATATAAATCCTAAACCCAAATTTCAAAATCTAAAAACTACATAATATTATGTAACGATCATAATAACCGTCAAATGGAATGGAACTTGCTAAAATAGTATAGTAACAGAATATACCGCATAATAAAATACAAAATACATATTATTTTACATTTTATTCTATATGCATAAAATAGAATAGAACACAATAACAAAAACTGTTCATCTTCTCCGATTAACTTTAGGTAATTCACAGAGACAGAAAAGTATTGTAACGACGAGGCAGCGGAGTGAGACAAAACGCCGATGTGAAGGGAAAGAGGTTCGGGTTGCTCCTTCTCACCGCTTGGATCTGTAACGACGTCTTCTCGTAATCGATTTCAGAATTGGGGACGATAGTGGCAGGGGAAGATTTCAAAAGAAATAAACTTAGAGAAGGCCAATGACTCGACGCTGGCGACGATGTGGAACAAAACGATGGGCTCGAAGAGATGGAGCAAACCATCGACGGTAACTACAATCTACTTTTGGGGGTTAATAATTAATTTTTTAATTTCTTAATTTTTTTGCAGGTTGTACCGGTTGATGCAAGGGGTATTACAGTATTAATATGTATATATAACGGCGTGTATACGTCTGTTAGGATAAATGGCTAGTACGTGAATTATGTTTTTTTTTTGTGTGGTTATAGGGCCCAATTTCCCTATAATATATATATATATATATATATATATATATATATATATATATATATATATATAAATGAGATTTAGGGTAAATGATCAGATAGTGAATTATAATTTTATTGTGGGTCATACAATACAATGTAATTTCCCTTCAAAATATTATGTCCTATTATAGTTCATGTAATTTAGTGAATCCACCCATTAGTCACAATACTATTCATCCATTAACTTAGGTGATGATTGTTTACATGGTTTTTAGATTTTAGTTTTTGGTTTTTGAATTTTAGTTTTTAGATTTTAGTTTTAGATTTTGATTTTTGGTTTTTGATTTTGCTGTAGATTGTAGCTTTTAAAAAACTTGAATGATGATTCTAGATTCTAGTTTTTAGTTTTTGGTTTTTATTTTTTAAATTTTTTTAATTGTCTGTATATTTTGTTTTCTCTAAATTTTGATTGTAATTTATTTAATTTAAAAGTTATTTATTATTTTTAAGAATTTCACTTATAAGTTAATTTCTTTTTAACAAACTTAAAATTACTAAAATGAATATCATTTTTAATAAACAATACCAATATATCTCTTAAAAATATGCAAAATTTATCAAAATGTTTTTTTAAAAAATGTTCTTATATAATATTTTCATATAATATATATTAAACAATTTATTTTTACTTAACTTTATTGTATATATTTTACAGATACTTTAAAATTTTGATTGGATGGTTATTCTAAATTTTGGTTTTGTAACTAATATAATTATTAATAATAAAATTATTAATTTGAAAGAGTTAAAATAAAGTATTATATTGGTTAGGTCTTATAGTTTATAGGCATGAAATAGTAAAATGATAAAAACTAATTTCCTCACAAAAACCTAAATCTATCAACAGCAATATTTTAATAAAAAATAATAATCAACGTGAAGTAACATGTTGAAAAACTAGAAAAAAATTAGATTTTGGTTTTTGCTTAGAAATGGGTAGTTATTTTAAAAACTAGTTTCCCTAATTTATAGGGAATCAATTTCTTATAAATTTTGATTGGCTAAAAATTAGTTTTTGAAAAAACAAAAACCAAAAACTAGTTGAAAAACTACAAACAATCAACCTCTTAATCGAGACACTAGTCGCAATACTATCCATCCGGTTAGTGTTGCGAGCGATGAGTGAAGACTCCGAAACCATTTTAGATCTCAAGATAATATCGTGCATATTTTCGGTCGTGGACCTTCAAATGATATTTTCATTAGTGATTGTATTTTTCACCTAAGTGGCTTACTTTCATGTTGTAATCAGATACTATTATGTGTTTAATAAAGTTTTAATTTTGCCGTATAAGTAAATTTAATCTGCGTATAAACGATGCTGTTTCATCTCACTAATCAATACTCTCTCCGTTTCATATTATTTGTTATTATAGAGAAAAGTTTTCGTTTCAAAATAAATGTCGTTTTAGAGTTTAAATGCAAAATTCATTAATAAAATTTTCTAATTTATTGTTTTATTGGTTAAAACATGGTTAGATGTATAGATAATTGTATTTTTATTTTAGAAATATACAAATCATATGTTTTATCAATATGTATGCATAAACCCAGAACGACAGCTAATATGAAACAGAGAGTACTAACTAAAGCATCTTGCATTCATGTTCTAACAATCCTGTCGTTTTTAAGTATATTTATTTAACTACGCAGCATTTTATTTGATTAAAAACTGTTTGCTGTCTCAAATTTAAGAACAGAGACTTCACGCTGTTTCCATCGCAGATCGGAACTTTCGCGTAAATATTTGGAAGATCGGCGTCTCCTGAAAAAATCGAAGCCTGAGGGGAATCGATGAAGCTGTTGCAATTGATATTCCTATTAGCTTTAACAACTGGAATCTCGGCAGTTCTCATTTACATTATCGGCGTCTCAAATCTCTGTAAGTATATACACTCTCCATCGTTGCTTGCTCCCACTGTAGATCCTTGTAGTGTGCATATAAATATGGCGATGATAATTGATAAAGAAGATGATTCCGTTGGGGTCCAGACGAATCAAATGGGCTTAGCAATGAAGATCTAGAGGCGTTGCAGTCCCTGCAGAGCGGATTCCAGAAGTGCGTTGTAAGTAAAAATCTGATTCAGAGAGCTTGATTGAACATTAGTCACTCGAGATCAAATCTTACTTATGAGTGTGAAGATTTGTTGATTAGAATTGATCCAATGAACTTCTGTCTTAGACTACTTCACTAAGCTTAGAGTAAGGTTTGTATTTGTTTGGAATGATGTAGAGTGCAAATGGCTTGGGACTAGAAGCTGCTTCCGGTAGAGATTACTGCAAAGTATCAATAAACTTCCCCAAGGATACTATTCCCAAATGGGTAAATGATCTCCTCTCTCATTCTGATTGGTTACTTGGCTTTGTTCATTGAAGCTTGTCATTATCCTTGTCTACCAAAAATCCCTACTGAATGTTTGTATTGTGACCAATCAATAGAAAGATCCCAAGTCTGGAGAGCTTGAAGGACTATCATATGAGTTTGACTTGTGCGAAGCAGTTGCTACATGGGAACAAGTGGGTATTGCTGCACTTCTTTAAGTCTTGTGTAAACTTTTACTTCTTTTTTTTCATGTGATGGGTTAATTAGGAGTTGGTTGACCAGGTCAGGAATAGCTCTACGATACTCACCAAGGAATACATTGATGCCTTACCAAATGGATGGGAGGAGTATGCATGGCGCAGAATCAATAAAGGAATACAACTGTACGTGTTTACTGATATTTAGACGAGGATTGAAGTGCATATTGATTGGTTATTACTATTATCCATTTTCATCTAAAAACTTGCTTCACTGATGGTCTCAACTCTCAAGTAGTAAATGTAGCGTAGAATGTTGTGCGCTATCTTCTTCTTTTTTTGGTCTTAATGAAACTCGTACTCTGGTGCAGCAATCGTTGTCAGAATAAGTCTTTATGCATTGAGAAGCTTTCGTTAGTGCTTCCTGAAACACCACCATATTTTCCCCGGCAGTTTGGGCGATGTGCTGTCATTGGTAACTCTGGTGATCTTTTAAAAACAAAGTTCGGGAAGGAGATAGATACTTACGATGCGGTTCTTAGAGAAAATGGTGCTCCAATTCAGGTTAGTTGTGAGGTCATTTTATCTAACGTCCAAGTTTCTTTTGTTTCCTCTGTTGTCTTAGTTTTGATCTAATCTCCAATTCATTTGTTCACTCTGTTGTCTCGTCTTCATCTGCAGAACTATAAGGAGTATGTGGGAGAAAAAAGTACATTCCGTCTTCTTAATCGAGGGTCAGCTAAAGCCCTTGACAAAGTCGTGGAGTTGGATGGTACTGTATAACTGTTCTCTTGTTCTTTACTCCTTCATGGTTACGCCTTTCTCTATATTTACTCATTTTTGTGTGTCCCATTTTTTTATGCTTGCAAATAGATAATCTCTTTGATGCTTTGAAACTATGTAGAAAAGAAGCAAGAGGTACTGCTAATAAAAACAACAATACATGATATCATGAACAAAATGATTCGGGTTTGTACACATATTTATCTCTTATCTTTTTTGGTTTTGAATATCTAAAATTAGTACCTCGTCTTCGAAACTCATTTGAGGATTCTTCCTTCTCTCCAGGAAGTTCCAATAAACAATCCTGTGTACTTAATGCTTGGGGCTTCATTTGGCTCTGCCGCCAAAGGAACTGGGCTCAAGGCTCTTGAGTTTGCTCTCTCAACTTGTGATTCAGTGGACATGTATGGTTTCACTGTTGATCCAGGTTATAAAGAGTGGTATGAAGTCTACCTACACTTATTTTGTCTAAGATGTCTACACACTGACCATGTTTATGTTTGACAGTTATCTCTTGTGATATACTTTCAGGACTAGATATTTTTCAGAATCGCGACAAGGGCATACTCCTTTGCATGGTAGAGCTTACTACCAGATGATGGAATGCTTGGGTGTAAGTCTTTGTTTTTTTTCTTCATTATCCAGTTATCCAATACAAGTTGTTACATTTTATCTGTAGCAGATGGTAATAGTCAATTACTTCGTTTACTAGATGTGCATTCATCTATTGTAGGTTCAGAGATCCCTTCAAGCTTTTTATTTTTGACTTGGTTCTCTTCATTTTTGTTTTGTAGCTCATTAAAATACACTCTCCCATGAGAGCTGATCCAAACCGTGTCGTGAAATGGGTGCCAAGCCGTAATACAATTAGATCTGCAAGAATTGCAGCAGAGAAGCTCTTAAGGTAAATCAATAACATCTTTCTTTTTTCCTTTGCGCACAGTATCTGCTTCATCTCTCTGATAAAACCCATTAACGTGCAGGAGAGTTGGAGCAGGATCTGCAGACCCATTAGCTTCATGCTCGATAGTAAAGAAGAGAAGCAAAAACGAGCGTCGTATGGTCTCACAGCTGAGAAAACCTGTGAGAGACCATCAAAAGTTTGTGAGAAGCACGACAATGTACCCGTTGGAGCACAGTCCAGGACATAGTCAGCTTTGCATTACACCAACTGACTAAAGAAACTGCTTATATGATAGAAATCGATTTTTCTCCACACACTAAACAGGTTAAATGGACGACGATAGATTCACAAGCAAATCCATCCTCTGCTAGACTAGCTTCATTATATGCAGTTGAAGAACCATCAAGGTGAGAATTTTCTTTTTTAATCTTTTGAGGTTACGATTGATTATTTTGTGTCCTATTTTCGGAAACTTTCTTCACGAGGGTTATATGTAAATGTGAGATAGAACTGGAAACTAGATATTGCTCTGCTCCATGTGTACTTTTAGCACATAATCAAGTCCAAAAATTGTAATCTCACGTAAGACCTTAAAGCTCAAGTAAACTTCAACGGAAACCTTCAACTATAACTTTGCCTCAAGGGTTTCAATACCCATCAACGAGTTAGCTATCATGCACAAACGAATGAAAACTCAAAACCTTGGCCAGAGAATCTAAAAGCTAATTAGGAAACAGTCTTTCCACAAGCTTCTTGACGGGTCTTCAAACTGAAACCAAAAACTGCAATCATATATTACAATGGGAGCATGCATGGCTAAAGAGCATCTACCTCATCATGTTTGCTTGGCAATTTATCAGCAATGTATTGTCACATACCAAAAACCAGTCGTCTGGTTTCTCTTGCAACGATCAAAATGTTTTCTTGTGATTTCTTGAAAGTCCAGTGAAGACCCACAAGCTAAGCTTCCATGTGATCACAAGATTTCCATATATCCACCAACGTTGATGCTTCTAAGTCATATAGAGAAGCAAATGGCTTCTTCCCATATGGTAAACAGATCATGAGCTCAAGTTGTCATCAATGATAAAACAACGAACCAATACATTCCATGTAGCAACACTTGGGACAATACTTTCACTTATCATCCTCTCAAGAATAATCACTGCATCTTCCCTACGATTAGAGCTGCATAGACCCCATATCACGTTTGTGTATGAGATTACATCTGGCCGCCACTTTCTTCCTCCATATAAAACTTGATCCAACATTTGAACTGCCCTCTCAGCTTTTCCTAGTTTGCAATACGCTAATATTACCATATTCCTCGTTATCTCATCTGGAGATTTACCATCAACCACCATTTTCCCTGCTAGCTGCAGAGCTATCCCGGGAAGACCTGCACTGCATGAACCATGTAAAAGCGTGTTGTAAGTAGATGAGCTCCACTCCACACCTCTCATGGAGATCTCTCTGGTGAGACCATAAGCTTCTTCTATTCGGTTTGCCTTTGAGAGCCCATCTAGTAGCTCGTTGTACGTCACAATGTTGGGAGGACACTTGTACTGCTGCTCCATTTGTATGAACACTTTTTCTGCCCAGTCAAGCCTCCCTGCATCGCATAAGCCTTTGATAAACGCGTTAAACGTTGCTACAGAAGGAGCACAGTTTTCTTTGGACATGATATCTATTAGAGACTCAGCTTCTCTGAACTTGGAGTGCCTACAAAGAGCTTCCACCATGCTTGTATACACCACAACGTTTGGAGAGCATCCACTAGTTAGCATCTTGTTCCATGTATCAACAGCGCCCTCGAGGCTACCTCTTTTGGCAAATCCGTTGATAAGAGAGCCGTAGGTTCTGATGTTTGGAGAACATCCGTTTTCTTCCATGTGTGCAAAGACAGACAGAGCCTTCTCCATATTACCATGGGAACAAAGTCCTTGTACCAAAGTATTGAACGCTACAACGTTTGGTTGTAATTCAAATCCTCTGATCATCGAACTCCACAAGTCTAGAGCATCAGTGCTCGTACCTCTTACAAAACAACCCTTCACTAGAGAACTCAATGTATGGACATTTGGATG
Organism: Sinapis alba; assembly: GCA_012274485.2. Lineage (NCBI taxonomy): Eukaryota > Viridiplantae > Streptophyta > Magnoliopsida > Brassicales > Brassicaceae > Sinapis > Sinapis alba. Next base: position 147,272 of record MU105897.1, on the reverse strand, counting down.
ACACCCTCGTTTCAACATCTGCGCTAGAAGAGAGAAAGAGAGATCCGTTTCTCCAGAGTTGCAAAGCGCATTGATGAGTGTTGAGTATGAGATAACATTAGGAGATATCCTCTTCTCCACCATCTCTCTCATCAGTTCAAATGCCCCTTTGTAATCACTATCTTTGCATAACCCATTAATCAAAGCGTTATAGACGCTCACAACAGGTTCAAATCTTGCTGCGAGTTCCCTACCTTCCTTCACCAGACCGAGCTCACACATGGACGAGATCACAGTTGTGTAGCTCACAGCATCAGGAGAACACCCTTTATTCGACATCTCCACCAGCAACTTCTGAGCTCCCTCGACCTTGTTGTTCTTACACAACGCCTTAAGAAGCACATTATAAGTAAACACATTAGGCTCAAACCCATCTCTCTTCATGTCTCTATAAACCGTATAAATCATCTGAATCCTATTCTCACCGAGTAGAGTATCTAAAACATGGTTATATATCTTAACAGAAGGATCACATCCGAACTCTTTTATCCTATAAAACATCTCCACGGCTCGTTCAGACAAACCCACTTGTCGGTACACACTAATAACATTGACAAACAAATCTTCAGAACACTGGAAACCTTGGAGCTTCATCTGCTGCAAAACGTACTGAACACTATCAACCTGACCATCCACTGCAAGCTTCCTGATCATGACCTCGAATGTCAAAGGAGTGTGCTTGAAGAGATTTGAGTTGGTAATGGATTTGAAGAAGTGCCAAGCTAAGGGGACACAGGGCTCTTGTCTCAGCCTCTTTACGACATATGATTCTTTGATCTCCGTTGCAGGGTTTGGAGATTCAGGGAGGAAGTTCACGTTGAGATTTGTGTTGAGGACAAAGGGGATGATGGGTTTTTGAACTTTCAATAGCAACGAGCATCCTTCTTTCAGGTACATGACAATGAGACCGGAATCCAAAAGATGTTAACTCTTTTGCAAGGAACACTTAAATCGTCGATAAAGAGTGTTCTCTTTTTCTAAATTTACAGACGGAGACGATAGATTGAGCGGCTAGCGACGATGGTTAGATTGGTCGGAAGCGATTGAAAAGGCGGCTTTTGATTGAGGTTTTTTTCTGTTTCTGCAAATTAGTGAGAAAGTTAAAGGTATTGATGAATAAACCCCCAGACTTCCACTAAAGCTCTTATATTTTCTGCTTTCGAAAAATTCATTTAAATAAAAAGTTAAAGCTCTAAATATACTTCAAAATAAAAAATCTAAAAATAAAAAATGATACAATATATAAATTTAAATATTGTATAAAATATTTAAATTAACATGAAATTAGTTGGATTTGGATATGTAGATTAAAAAATATATATATTTTAGAATATTTTAACGTCTACAGTAATCTAGCTATTTAGTATTGTTATTTTAAATAATTATAAGATATTTTAAAATATTTTGAATGTTTTTATTTATTAAATTTAAAAAATTAATATACTTAAATAAATATAAAATATTTTAATTATGTGAAATATTTTAATTTGAATCGGATTTAATTCAAGTTATTTGAATATTAAAATTTTGGATTAGTTGGAATAGTTGAATAGTTTGATTTGGTATTATTATTTTTTGGATAAATGTTTTTGATGTTGGTGTTTTGACTAGACCTAAACATCTTTATACATTAACATGAAACTACATAGCCAGATCAAAAATATTCTAGAGGGGTAAAAATGGAATTAGCATAAGTTAAAGGGTTTAATGTTAACTAAAGAAAGGATAGTCTCTGCACAAACGTACACGTGTCACGTGTCAGGAAGTGAACATCCATTCTCTTCCCCCTCTCTCTCTCTCTCTCTCTCTTCTTCGATTCTACTGATGACGATTCTCTTTCTCACATCCCACTTCTGACTTCCCCAGATAAAACCCTAAATAGCTAAACGACTTACCCTTTCATGTTCTCCAGTGGCTTTACATCTATGCCCGATAAAGTGAAACAAGAAACCTCTCGATCTTTTCAAGAAATGGCGGAATTGCAACCAGGTAACGACAATAATCAGCAACTCAACGGCGGCGTTCCTCCTTCGCTGCCTTCAACCTCAGCCGAGGCGCTCGCCGGATCGAAACGATTGAGGAGACCAAGCGTTCGATTAGGCGAAATCGGCGGCGACCAGTTCCACGCGGCTTACGATTCTCAGGGGAGGAAACCCAAAAAAGATATGAGCAAATCGTCGACGAGGACTCGAGCTTTAACCAATTTGAGTTCTGGGTACGATAACAGCGGAGCCCTAGGTGACGAAAGAGAGGCGAATGCTGATTCTTTCGGTGTCGGGAGTTGGCGGGTCAAGAAACGGGTCGGGTCATCGACGAAGCGGGTAAGATCCAATTGGGTATCGAGAATTGGGGAAATGGATCACGGAGGGGATGAGCTGGAAGGTGGGTATAGGGATTTCAGTAGAGAAGACTCAGAGAGTCCGATAAAGGATGAGTCTTTAGTGAGAGACGGTGGTGGGTTTTACGGTAGTAGTGGAAACAGAGAGTTCGAGTTGTCAGAGCCGTCGAATATGGAGGGAATTGGTGGTGGAGGAAGAGAAGGGGTGAAGATTTGGCTGCAAGAGTTGGGGCTGGGGAGGTATTGGCCAATGTTTGAGATACATGAGGTTGATGAAGAGGTTTTGCCGCTGTTGACGTTGGAGGATTTGAAAGATATGGGGATTAATGCTGTTGGGTCGAGGAGGAAGATGTTCTGTGCTATTCAGAAGCTTGGTAGGGAGTTCTCGTGATAGAGAGATTTGAAGGTGGATAGTTTTGATCTGGTGAAAAGAAAAAGACTGTGTTTCTTTTGATCTTGTTGGTGAGATAGTCTGACATGGCAATGTAAGCTTGCGATATCTGAAACCATGAATGAAAGCCTTTTCCTATAGTATTTTCAGTTGGTGATTGTTGCAGTTTTGTGTTTTGAGTGTAGCACTAGCTACATTAGTAGAAGTGGGAAAGAAGAAGATGAAGTAAGAAGTTTTTCTTTTACTCTTTGATATCTCTTTTTGCTTCACCTGAGATGTTTCCATGGATGGTCTTGATGATAGGAACTTGCAACTGAATAGGTGTAGACTATATACCGATTTGTAATAAGAGTCTGAAGGAGATGAAGCTGAATGTGTTCAGTCTAGCGTTTGATTAGCATCGTTAAGCGTTTAGGTATCTCAGTATGTAGAAACAAGAGCAAGTAATCATACTTTTTATTTTATTTTACACAGCTTCAACAGGAGACATGGTTATGATGAATTCATGTGTTAAATGTGAATATTGTCGTCATTCGAGTTGGCGAAAGAATCAGAAGCGTCTAATAGAGTATAGAATGTATTATTGTTTTCTTTAGATTCAGAGAAGATATTCAAGGAGCTAAAGAAGATCAAAGTCCCACATGCTTGCTTTCTCTTCTCTTAGGGAAGACTTTTAGTAGAGTGCCTTTGGTTCTTCTTTCTTTTATCACAGCAGAAGAGCAGAAAAAAACTATAAAAAAAAAAAACGTTTGTTCTAACGATTTGGACAAACATAGTTTCGTGAAGCACAAAATGTAGCACATCTGTTATTTTCAGAGGGAAACTATACAATTTTAACTCTGACAAAACCAACGACACAAAATGAAAGAAGAAACGACCACAAAGTTTCATGACAAGTAGAGGGGACACCAACAAAAGACAAACCCGCAAGGGAAACTAGTAAACTAATAATGCTAATTAGTACTAATCAAATCTCTTTTGGTACGAGAAACTGATGATGCCGTCACCCCCACTTTAGTCCAATTTGATGGTATCTTTCTCTTCTTCTAGCTTCTTTGGAGCCGCAGGAAAATATTTGATTCCGGTAAGGTCACCTGCTTTGCTTATAACCTGTCATATAACACGCACTCAATTACAACGTACAAAATCAATTTATCCTTAGAAGAACAGTCCCCTTTTCTTAGACATTTTATCATTTTACCTGTAGAGCTTTAAGAAGATCTTCTCTTGAGTGAGATGCGGATATGCAAATACGAGCCCTCGCTAGCAATAGAGGTGTAGCTGGGAAACCAACAACCACAACTGCGACCTGTTCACAGTTTTAGACATAGTGGTTAAACGATTTTTGGTATGGAAGCAACTGAAATATTGGGAGAAAGCATAATATAGTTCACTTACGTTCTCTCGCAGGCACTCCCTTGAGAAAGCTGGGATTTTCGCAGGATTGTAAAGCATTATCGGCATGACTGGGGAATCATTGTCTCCAAGAACCTCAAATCCCATCTTCTGCAACTCAGCCCTGAAAAAGTTGCTGTTCTCCCTTATCCTTGCTAATTTTTGTGCACCTGCCCAGAGTTTTAGTAGAATCTTGAGAGACTATATATAACTTAAGATTATGAAGCTCAGAGAGCAAAAGAAACTATAGACAGATACCTCTGTTTGAACCGTCCTCCCCAAGGATAACTTTTATGGCCGATATGATTTGTTGCGCGGAAGGAGTTGAGATTGATGTTGCGTAAAGGTGAGCTGGGCAATGGTATTTCAGATATTGGATGAGGTCCTACAGAAATTGAAAGCACCGCTATAAGCCTTTGGTTGATTGCAAGATGAAGTGCACTACTACTTGCCTAAACAGTCTGCTATGTAAAACAGAAGGTATACACATATTGCTAACCTTGGATCCGGCAATATAGCCACCACAAGATCCGAAAGATTTGGTGAAAGTTCCCATCATTATGTCCACATCAGCTGTGTCAACTCCAAGAAGTTCGCAAACGCCCCTGCCTGTTTTTCCAATTGCTCCAATGCTGTGAGCTTCATCCAAGTAAACATAAGCCTGAAACAATGACATACAACAAGTTAGCGAAATTCATTTTGACATCAGACAACCGGATTAGTCTATAACTTTTTTTGACATCAGACAACAAGAGTTTCTTAAACTCTCATCAATACTGAACATGAAAGATAGTTTACCTTATACTTCTTGCATATTGAGACAATCTCAGGCAGTTGACAAATTTCCCCTTCCATGCTGTAAATACCCTCAACAACAACCATAATTTTCTTCCAGGGTCTGTGTGTCCTGGGCTGTCCCTCAGCGATCTGTTCTTTCAATACTCTTTCCAAATGCGCAGGTGCTGAGAAGCAACGAACAAGAGAACATAAAGGTAGGTCAACCAGTTGAATCGGATAGAAATCTGGAAAGTGAAGGAGCATAAGAATTGCTTACTGTTGTGTTGGAAAACGCGGATAGTGGCTCCTGAACCTCGAGCACCATTGACAATTGAGGTATGGTTCAAAGAATCGCTTATTATCAGCCCTCCCTGTACACAAGGCAGCAAAGAAGCTACTTAAAACATACGTTTTTGGAGTAACATAGGCGTTCACCACAAGATAAAAAAGCAGTAAAACATACCTTTCCAATCAAGACAGGGATGATAGCAGAGTTGGTAGCGTAGCCCATGCCAGTGACAATAGCAGCAGGTTTCCCCACATATTTAGCAACACATTCCTCGAGTTCCGCATGTACAGATGTAGTCCCTGATGAACAGGAACAAAACTGCTGTCAGGTAACAGAAGAAAGAGTTTTCGAGAATATGTACAGAAACAGAACCTGCATCAACTCGGGAGCTGCATGTACTTGGGGAGAATTTCTTCAAAGACTCGATAACAAGAGGCGTGCAGTATTCATCATAAGAACCAAATCCAAGATAGTTGTAAGACCCCAAATTAAGGCACCTTGTGCTCTTTGTCGTTCTCCTGCGACCAAAGGTTGAATCTATGAACACCCTAGGATCATTGGGTTAAGGGGACCAATTCTCTACCGCTAAAGTTTCAACCTTTACATAAGATTTTATTCTGTGAACACCCAAGGATTATTGGGTTTCAAATGAAATCACAGGGGACCAATTCTCAAAGTTTCAACCTTTACTTTCATATTATCTTAACGTAAACAATAGAAGCAGAGGAAGGATAAAACTCACTTGAGGGTCTTGTTGTTGTCATTAGAGAACCTCTCGACCACATCAACCCAAGCATCAGGTGCACTTGATATGGGACGTCCAAAACAATCCTGAAGAAGCAAAAAACAACAACATTAGAAAATCATATTACAATAGAAAAATAACTAAAAGATTCAAATGAACCTGAATACGATGATACAATCGTCTGATATAGAAATCCTCATGAGCCAAGCAGATCGGGGCGTATCCATGGAGATTGTTGGTGCTCCACCAATCGAAGATTCGGCGGGAGTAATCGCGGAGCTGGCCAAAGGCGAAGAGCAACCCGTAGCTGAAGTAGGTTGATACAGCTGTAAGGTATGGAATCGTAATCATATTGTGATTCCTTCTCCTTCTCCTTCCCTTTCTCTTTCCCTCTCGATTCGATTCAAGGAACAGATTCAATGATGATGAGATCTGGAAAATTCTGCGCCTTTGGTAACGGGAGAGAGAGAAGAGAAAGATTTGAATTCAATCTCTTCCCCTTTTGGTCACAAATGAAAAAATGGATTCTTCTTCGGATCTTCATCTTTTTGTTTTCGCTTTTTTTAATTTCTAATAAGTTATTTTCGGACAGTCTGACTATTCAATTAAGAAAAGACTATTCAATAATTCTGCCCAATAAAATATTTATTTTTGTTGATTATAAATAACTGTAGGAGAAATGTTATTTTTATATATATAGCAAGTTCTACACTAAAAATAGCTACTCCTCATTCCTCAAGTATGTCAAAATTTTGTAAAATATTTAGAACTAATATTTATTTGATATTAATGGAGACCGATACATATATTAGTTACATATAATATCACGAAAATATTTAAATTCTCACTACAAAAAAAACTTAAGTAAAAGAAATTTCTGTGCTAAAATGCATTCTATTTACAGCACATAAACTTGTCGTAGTTCAAAGAGACTACATACTCCCTCTGTTTCATAATAAATGTCATTTTACCTTTTTGCACACAGATTAAGAAAACATTTAATTTTGCATATTTTCTATACAAAAACATCATTACCCATACACCTAATCATATTTCAACCAATAGAAAATTAAACTGAAAAATAAAATCAATAAATTATGCATTGAAATCCTAAAACGACACTTATTTTGTAACGAAAATTTTTCTCTAAAATGACACTCTTTGCGAAACGGAGGGAGTATATTACAATACGCTTGACTTTGCATGAGACCCTCTTTGGCGCAGCGTTCTTCACTCAATTTTAAGACAAGAACGCAAAGAGCAACTCATATATTGCATACGAAACGAGAAATTTTTTTTTGATGAAATGTGAATATAATACTTAAAAATGGAACATGAGTTAAGTTACAAGTGCTTTAGAAGCTAAAAGTTACATATGGCTCAAATTGTTTTTAAAAACTAGGATGGAATTATTGAAAACTATGGTTTAAAACCCATTGCAGACTAAGAAAATTGAGAGAGCAATCCTTGACACCGTTTGTGGGGTAAACGAGTAAGGAGAATATTACGGAGGGACATGTCATTTTTTTTAAACAATACAGCCATGCATTCTGCAATTCCATTATGGAGCTTGTTGTTCCTTTCCATCCATAAGTGAAAGATGGCATTATGAATGATAAGTTTCTTTAGAGTATTTGAGAAACCTATTGTATCACACAGAGCCCAATCAATTATATATGGCCGATTAGTGAACTGCAGTCTCAGTTATTTTAGGCGAGCCAGAAATTTATCCCATATCTGAGATGAAACATCGCAGTAGAAAAAATGTGTGTCAAGAACCTTATAAGTTGTAAAAGAGTTTCTTATTTGATTCATCGTCAAGATAATGCCTTATATACAACTGTGTAGGTTACACAAGTTAATTAACCTAATGATGTTAATAATATATGTCGACAAGGTCCGTAGGGCCCAATACCCCCTTTCAAAATGGAGTGTGGAGATTAATCACACCCAACATAGATTGATATTCTTCAAACTCCCTGCGTCCAAGTTCTTTTGTCAATATGTCAGCCAATTATGTCTTCATTGAAACATGTTTAGTAGCTATGATTCCTCGAAGAATCTCATCATATAAGAAATGACAATAAAGACCAACATGCTTTGTTCTCTTGTGTCCAACCAGGTTCTTTGCGAGGTTGATGGCAGAAAGACTGTCCAAATGCAGAGTGATTAGTCCATCAATCTTAATACCCAAGCTCGGGAGAGCTCACGAAGCCAAAGTAACTCGCTAACAGTGTCAGCCGTTGCTCAATATTCAGCCTCTGTAGATGTCTTGAAAATACATATTGTTTTTAGTGTTTTCCAAGATATTGGAGAATCACCTAGCTGAATGAACTATCATGTCAATGAGCGACGTGTGAGAGGACAACCTCCCCAGTCTGAGTCGCACCAAGCATAGACCGTGAGCTGTGTATTTGCTTTGAGAAAGATCCCTTGTCATGGACTGTTCTTGAGGTACCAAACCACTCTGAGAGCTGCATCCCAATGAGTAGCTTTCGGATTGTTCATGAACTGAGATGATACATGAATGTCATAGCTTAGTTCTGGCCGTGTTGTAGCAAGATAGATTAACCTGCCCACTAAGTGATGATATCTGAAAGGTTCAGTCATCGGTTCACCATTATCATGTAGAAGTTTGTGATTTTGCTCAAGAGGAAATAATACATGTTTCACTCCCATAAGACCTGTCTAAGCAATGATGTCCAAAGTGTATTTTCTCTGACATAAATACATACTATACGGGCTGCGTGCAACTCTGATGCCCAAAAAATAGCGAAGGGTACCCAGATCTTTCATTCAAAAAATAAACTCAAGTACTCCTTAAACTGATCAATCACCGGATTTTAATTTCCAGTGATGATTATATCATCAATGTAAACTAGGACGTGTATACGATCGGTGTCGTGTTCATAGATAAATAGCGAGAAATCCTTGCCATTTTTCTGAAAATCATAACCGACTAAAGCTATTTCAAATTTCGCAAACCAGCACCTAGGTGCTTCTTTTAATCCATATAGAGATTTGCAAAGATGACATAACTTTGTCTTATCGTCAATACAAAATCCTGGAGAAAACTGTATATACACCTCTTCATCAAGATCACCATGAAGAAGGCGTTGTGAACGCCATTTGAAAAACTTCCCAATCAAGTGAGACTGCTTGTGGAAGAAATGTTCGAACAATGAACATTTTAGCTACGGGTGCAAACTTTTCAGTGTAGTCAAGGGAGACGCGCTTTTGTGTCTCTCCAGAGTACCATATGCATTGTATTTCAACCTAAACACCCAACGACAACTAAGAGCCTTCTTTCCTGGTGGTAAGGTCTCAACTATCCATGTTTCTATGTCTTCTATAACCATTATTTCATCTGTAACAACATCTCTCCAATGCTCGTCTTCAATGACATCTTTATAGTTTATAGGTTCAATACTAGAAGTAATGGCCATAAGATAATATTGATACTTATTAGAGAACTGAACGCTAGAGATGTAGTTGTCGATTGGATATGGTGTTGAGGAAGAAGATGGTTGATGTAACAACGTAGTAATGTAGTCCGCCAATTTTGTAGGTGGATTTTTGTGTCTGAGACCACAACCCAAAGCTATTGGCTCAGCTGATATGTCCAAAGATGCATATATCTCAAGAGGAGTTGCTAAGTTTGCAGAAGTATTAGACCCGTGTTCCACATTTTCATGATCTGTGTTTTGTGGATCATTGTCTTCTTGAATACCCATGTCTGAGGTTATTTTTGTTGTGTCATCAGAATCAAAGATTGCATGTAACAAGGTAGTAGGATTCATCTGTGTTACCGGAACTGAATTAATCGGTTCGTCCAGCAAAATCAAATTGGCACTGCTCAATAGGAACTGCATGAACTGAAGACGAAACAAGTGGAAATTCTGTTTCATAAAAAATAACATCTCGTGAGACAGAAGTTATGCCAGTTTCAATGTTATAAACTCGCCATCCCTTTTTGCCGAAAGTATATCCAATGAACACTGACTTGTTTGTCCGACTTGGAAACTCATCTCTTGCAGTCTTTTGGTTATGAACATAACAGAGGCATCCGAATACTTTGAGGTGTTGCACCGGATGTAACTTGTTATACAAAATCTCATAAGGCGTTTTGCCTGTAAGGACTGCAGTTGGTGTAAGATTGATCAAGTAACCAGCTGCTAAAGCATAATAGCTCCAAAATTTGACTGGAAGAGAAGCCTAAAACAACAAGGCCCGCACGACTTTAAGCTGATGCCGATGTTTCCATTCAACTCTACGTTCTGTTGTAGAGTTCCCACACATGAAGTTTCGTGAATAATGCCTTTTCATTGAAGAAATCTTTCAAACATACAAACTCAGACACATTGTCACTAAGAAATCTCTTAATCTGAGTTGCAAATTGTCTTTCAAACAATGCAACAAAGTATTTGAGATGTTTTGGTGCATCATGTTTCGATGGCAGTAGATAGATCCAAACAGCTCGAGAGAAATCATCGAGAATTGTAAAAAAATACTTTGATCCAAAGATAGAAGTAGTTCTGTATGGACTTCATAAATTACAATGGATAATCTCAAAAACCATAGTTTTTTTATTACTGCCCAAAGAAACCGATTCTCGTGTTTGTTTTTCACGAATACAAACTTCACATGTCTTAGAATCAAAAGCACCATTTCTTAAATAAGAAAACTGCAACATATCTAAAGCTTTAGAAGAAGGGTGTCCCAGCTGACTGTGCTACAACTGCTGCGTAGGTGAAGCCATTTGTGAAACTGCCGAGCAACATCCATTCCTCTGAAGAAATATAACCCATATATCTGTTCACCCTCTCCGCTCAGAATCTGTGGTGATGCGATCCTGGATAACAAAAAGTCTGTCAAAAATATGAAATATACATCTCTTATCCCGAGTCAAGTGTGAGACAGAGATCAAATGGCAGTGGAGACCATCCACAAAAAAAACACATTGCTAAGTGTAAGAGAAGATCCCAGAGACATTGTTCCATGTTTATTTGAAATTTTGTATCGCAAAACTCAGTGAGATACTCAACATTACCGGTCATGCGATTCGACGCAGCCGTATCTATTATCCATGAGTCAAGGAAAGAGATACCTGAATGATGTCCCAACTGTTGAGGCTTGCGGTCATTGAGCATATGAACTAATGTTTTCCACTGCTGATCACTTAAGCCACTAAACCCAACATGATCAGATGAAGTGATGATCGAGTTGACATAAGATTTAGAAGGTTCCATGGACACATGATTCACGCGACCAAACTCTGCAGTTTTACCACATGAAAACGCATTTCCAGAGGATGAACTTGAGTAGGTGTTACGTTTGTTTCTTGTTCTTTCACCCCCACCAAGCCGGGTAACCAATTTTCTTGAAGCAATTCTCAGCCAAGTAACCAGTACGACCACACAGTGTGCATGTAAGAGGTCCACTGTGTATATTTTGACCTGAACGAGACCGATTTGGTGTTTGGATAGCAAAGCTAACACCACTTTCTCTGTATTCATGCAGTCGAGCCAGTGATTTGGATTCTTCATCCTGAACTAGCACGTTGTAGGCTTCGTCAAGAGACGACAATGGAGTTTGTGACAACAGTGATGATTTTGATGGCTCCGTAAAGTGATTCATCAATTCCCATAATGAATTAGTGTAGCTTATCTTATTCTCGCTCTCTAACGATTTCTTCCATGGTTTTAGCTTGTTGGTAGTCGGACAAGCTAGACCACATCTTTGTGAGTTTACCAAAGTAGGTTTCAATAGGTGTTCCTTGTTGCCTACAAGTAGCGAGCTCTGTTTTAAGTCTTTGTACCCGTTGTCCATTTTTCATCGAAAAGCTTTTCTGAATTTGCGTCCACAAGTTAGAAGCATAGTCACTGTGAGACAGCGATGAACAAAGAGATTCGTCAATGATAATTTTTATCCATGACACTACGAGAGCGTTGTTAGCGCACCAATCCTCATAGTCTTCAAAATCTTCAGATGGTTTGAGTATAGATCCATCTACAAATCCGAACTTCTTTCACGCTTTCAAGGCCAAGCGTATGCTTGCGGACCATTCATCATAGATAGGTCCACGCAGAGCAGGACATGAGATGAAAATTCCGGAGTTGTCTCTTGCAGTGATATCTTATGGAGATATGGTTCTCCGAGTTACTTCAAGATGTGGCTTTGTTCCTATTGTAGTAGAGGATTCTTCTTGAGTAGCCATTTTTAGGAGAAGTAGAGTTTAACATGGATCAAAAAACCAGAAAACCTAGATTTATGTTTAATGCCCTGATACCTTGACATTTAGAAGTTGTAAAAGGGTTTCTTATTTGATTCATCGTCAAGGCAATGCCTTATATAAAAGTGTGTAGGTTACACAAGTTAATTAACCTAATGACGTTAATAATATACATCGACAAGGTCCATAACTCAAACTCCAATTTCTTGAGCTTACATATAAAACAACCCTTATTTGTCTTATTGTAGCTAGAATTTGAAAACTCTTCTCTCTGCTCTTTGATCTGTTTGAACCAATTTTCCTTTTTATAAGATCTTTCTCTATTGCTAACATACAAGCCCCCAACTTCACCTTTGTGTTTCTACAACAACCCCTTCTCCCTTAACTCCATTTCGTTAGCATAACCTGAGGTTATGACCTCATTATTTGTGAGCTTGTCTTTTCAACTTCCATTCTTTAACGTGTGAACCAATGACTCAAACTTTGGTGGTAAAATTTTCATCAAAAATTTTGTTGTTAAGACTCTCTTAATCATTCACAAGTTTGAGAAATGCATCCAGATTCTGTTTTATAGTCTTATGATCCTCTTTTTTATAACTCTCAAACCTTTGGTTGCATTTTATAACTCACAAGACAATTTGTTATTGTTGTGTTTGATCCTTCTATCTTGTTGAGTTGTTTGATTCAATTCTAAGCGAGAAAGACAATGGACACTTGTTTGCTGAGTTCACGGATCCTGTTCACGGATCCTTCTGTTACGTCTAGAGGAAGCTTTTGCTCCCAATCCTCTATCCGAACATCGGGAATCAACCTCCAGTTGGGTTACAATGCGCTAATCTCTCCATCTCTTTGTGTTATAGTGTTACAAAAATAAGAAAAAGTGTGTACAAGAAAGAAGACGACCGATAAGCTCTCTGATGAACTCTGACGAGGTAACCAAGATTTTCTTTTCCTTCGATCTCTCTATGTTCCTTGCTTGCTCTATTTTAGTCGTTGTAACAACTCTAACTCTCTCTCTCTCTCTTTCGTTTTAGGTTATAAGAACGATGACGAACCATCAACCTTATCTTCGGCCCAATCATTCCATAGACAAGAAGAGTTGCAACCTAAGCCAGATAGTGGATGGCCCATGAAAGTGAAGACATAAGTCCAAATAATAATTATGCTAGAAATAAATAAATTTACTATGACTTCTTTACAATAGATAAGAATAATAATTCTATTTTAATATAACAGATTAGTTCAATATATGGGGCCTAAATATATTTATAACCCAATGGGCTCAACAATAAAAGTGAACATGTTCATTTTATTAGTTCCATTGGCCCTAATTTCATATCTCATTTTAGGGCTGCAAAATAGGGGTCTCAATCGGGTTTTGGTTTAGATTTGTCCAGGTTTCGGTTTGGATTCATTTGGGTTTTTGGTTTTTGGTTTCATGAATTTAATCTAAATTTGGATATTATAAAAGTTTGGTTCAGATTAGGTAAGGGTATTGGCGGGTTTGGTTTGGGTTTAGTTACATATTCAAGATCCGACTGAATCTAAAATAGTTTTGGTTTTGGATATTAATCGGGTTATCTATTTCAAAAATATTGTTATGTACTTGATTAAACTCAATAATTCATGTAGTAAATAACTATTTTAGGTACTCAATAATGTCTTAGTGTATTTTATATACATATTAGAGATTGAGATTGGGAGTCGTACAAGTTCTTTTTAGGATTTTTTTTGTTTGTTTTTTTCAGAAATTCATTTAGATTCGGATAAAATCCATAATTTGAAATACCGTAAAACAAGATCCATTCGATATTTATATTGAATTCAGATCGGTTCAAATTTAGTTTTATCAGATCTATTTCAGTTCAGATTTTTTGATTCAGTTTATTTGCGAAACTCTTATCTCATTTCTATTTTTCCTTTAAGTTCTTTCTTAATCTAAGTTGTTGTTCCTCTTTTTTGTCTTGAAAGTTTCCAGAGAAACATGACAATTATGTATGTTAAATGGATATTATGGATGCCTCTTGGTATTCAAAAGAATAATAAAAAAGCTTTCACATACCACTCGATACGAATACTAGTTTTTATATACTTCGTCTTCCTTTGAATCATTTTAAGTGATGTTTAAAGACTTTATTTTGTTTCTTACAATTCTAGATAAAATTTAATGTTATTTGAAATTTGTGACCAATCACAAAATATTATATCTTTTTTTTATTGGTTGGACTAATCTTATTTTATATTACCAAGATAAATTGCATTAAAATTTATATTTTCTTAGTTTTTGTGAAAAAACTTTAAACACTACTTAAAATGATACAGACAACTTAAAATGATACAAAACGAGTATTTACTTGCATTTATTGGAAAAATATTTCCTTTTTTCCGATAGCAAAATTTTCCGTTCTTGTTAAATCAATAAGTGTATCTATTACACCTGCCAAACTACGCATCTCCTTGGAGATATCCACCAAATAATTAATCAAAACAAGTTAAGACAGTGGCAATAACTTCTCATAAAGAGACAATAGACAATAATTTCTCGTAAGAGTAAATGATTCGGCGCTAGGAAAGGCACGCGTTAAGTCATTCAAGAAATTAACCCCAAAATGTTTATCAAAACATATACAGTAATTGACATTCCCCCAAACTTTGACCAAAACATAAACAATAAGATCGATTATCAGATGATAATCTGATAATCACTACAATTATACAGAAAAAGGCATAATATGAGATTTTGCAAAATAAAACCATATATAGAGGGAATACTGAACTTGGTACAAAAAAAAAAGATACACAAGAAAATGATCTCAAAAGCTTAGAAAAAAAAATCACACTCGAACTAAAAAAGATAAAAATAAACAAAAGCCAATAATGTATTTTGATTCATTTCTTATGATTAACAACAAAGATAGGACGATAATTATATATAGTGAATGAAGGAGATTACTGGTGGTGAAGCCTTTTCTAAGGCATGACACCAAGATCCTTGAAGTAATCATGTTCCAAGGCAGCTCTTGCGTTGATTCTTTTCGTGGGATCCATTAACAGCATTTTCTGTAACACAGAGACATATTATTATCTTTACTTGCACCATAAACTCATAAACTTTAACCAATCCCGATTATAGAACTTTGTTCATGTTTTAGACCAGTTTGGTTTTGGACTTCTGATTTTATGGCACATACAAGGAGAAAAAACCAGTATCTCTGGTTTTGGTTGAGTCGAACAGCTCACAGTTTGACTGTACAAACAGTTTCTAGTCCTAAAGATCGAATCAACTAAGACCTCAAATGGTTAGGTCGTTCAGGAGAAATGATATGAAACCAGATTCATCAAAATCAGGCTTCCAGGTCTTTAATGTAGCAGAATCAGATTATATAGATTATATATATGCATATGGTCAGTGAACTTACAGAAAGGAGATCTATTCCATTCGGATCCAGATTCGGGACAAAAGATTCTATGTCCTGTGGTATAAGAAGAAGAAAAGCATGGGCAACAGTCACATTGTGCTGTGACTGAAAACGTGATGTAGAAGTGAATGAAGAAAATTGAAGTACCGTTGGTTTCCATTTAGGGAAAGCAGATTTGTAATCAGGCAGGGAAGTTACCCCTGGCCATGTATCTTCGTTTGGAGTTCCCATGATTCTGGAAAAAGATACCCAAAAGCATGGCAGTAATAGGTTTAGATAAGCAGTTAACACTTCAATATCAGTGTTCCATACTAGTCTCTCTGAAAATTAGATTTAAAGTTGAGAGAATGAGTTCAGATTCCTTTGTGATATCATTGCAGGATCAAGAAAGTTGTTACAAAACCTGAAAATCTTGAAAAGTTGATCAACCTCGGAGTCTCCAGGAAATAAGGGCTTTTGGGTGATCATCTCGGCAAAAATGCATCCCACAGACCAAATATCAACCGGTGTGGAGTAATGATGAGATCCTAGGAGTATCTCAGGTGCTCGGTACCAGAGAGTAACCACCTACAAGGAACAATTACGAAAAACTGTGTGAATGACCATGAAGAGAGATGAAATATATTTATCAGATGCAAAAGTGGGATAATACTTGACTAGTGGTTACACTTTTTTCTCTGGCAAAAAACAAGGAATAAGGCGAATATGAAACCATACCACAAAAGTTCATAAGGAAAACATATAAACAAGAATTAAGCAGTTTGTCACCTCATGAGTAAATGTCCTGACAGGGATACCGAATGCTCTGGCCAGTCCAAAATCTGCAAGCTTTAATGAGTTTGTGCTGCGATCAATCAACAAATTCTGTGGCTTTAGGTCACGGTGGAGAACCCTGTGAGAGTGGCAATACGCGATGCCACGCAGAATCTGGTAAAGATACCTCTGCAAACACAAGATGGAACAGCAGTCACTCAGATTTCAAAAATATCCAATAAAACTAAACAGATAGACATGTCAAGATAAGATATCTAAGAAGTGCCTTTGACATAAAAAGGACTCACTTTGATCATGTGTAGATCCTTGGAGAAATCAGGAGAGGAGTCCATGTGCTTTTTGAGATCCAAGTCAAGATACTCAAAAACGAGATACAAACGCTTCTCGCTGTGCACTACATCCTGCAACCTGTGTAACCATCAAAAACATTGGTGACAATGATGGCATTATAAAACTTTGAGATTATTATTACCAACATACTTGACAATGTTGCTGTGCTGCATTTCTTTCAAGAGGGAGATCTCTCTAATGGCAGTGCTAGGTACACCTTCATCCTCCTGCTCCAGCCGGATCTTCTTCAAAGCGATTGTTTCATTGGTGACTTTGTCTCGTGCCTTATAAACCACACCGTAAGTTCCTTCACCGATCTTCTCAACTTTCTCGTACTACATTATCATCAGTAGTATTATCAAAATAAAACCGAGAGGTTCGTCAATGACTATGAACTTCAACCAACCTGATCCATCTCTTCCAGAACCTAACAAGCTCAAACAAACTCCGCACTTGTATATCTGCAGATTGATAACAAGGCATCACAAGCGTAGATTCACAGTACTAAATCTAGTGAAACGCCACTGGAAATGCTAAACGTAGAGATCAACATCGAAGCGATTGGGATTGTGAACAAGTTCAAGTTAGAATATAAGCTCTTTCACTAAGAAATTCATCGGAGGATAACTAAATCAACTTACCGGCGACGATAGGATGTAGAGTCAGTGGCTGGCACACCGACGGATCGAAAAGGCAGTGTACAGAGAGAAACGGTGGTTTCTGTGCAGTTTCAAGAGAGTGGACTCGAGACGAAGGCGATTGACTAAGGTTTTTTCTTTTTCTTTTTCTTTTTCTTTTTTTTTTTTCGTGTGCGTCGAAAATTATTTTCGTTGTTTTTCTTAATTATTTCCTACTGAACTGAATTTACCTAACCGCATTAAATCGGTTCTTTATACCGCATTAACTCGAGTTTTTTTTTAAGAAAAAACATTATTTCTTGTATCTTTTTTATACATAAAAAATAGACTTGGACGTTTAGATACCTGTTCGGATTTGGATCGGGTATTTTAGATTAGAGAAATTCTCTTAGATAGCTCTTTTTAATTTGTTTATCACAAAAATAGCTTTTAAGGAAGAAAATGACCAAAATATTTTTTTTAGAAGCTAAAAAAATTCATTTATATGCATTTATATCCCTAGGGTTAACTAATTTGGACTTTAGGGTTTAGAGTTAATGGGTGGATTTGGGGTTAGAGTTTCAAATTTCAAAAAATAAATAAAAAAAAATCAAAATTTCAAAAAAAAAAGTCTATTTTGGTCATTTTATTTTTTGAGGGCTATTTTTGTGACAAAAACTTAAAAATGGCTATTTAAGAGAATTGACCTTTAGATTATTTGGGTTTTTAAGTTTTAGATAATAATATTTCGGGTTCAGTTCAAATTTGTATTGTATCCTAAAACCTATAAAATAACCATATATCGTTCGGATTCACGTTATATGGTTCATTTCAGATATATTCAAAGTAAAAAATAAAAATCTAAAACAAAACATAAAAAAACATCTAAATTGAATATAAATTAATTCAACATATATAAAATTGATAAAATAACTGTAAATGTTAAATCAAACATCAAAACAAACATAGTTTATAAAAATATGTATTACCTTATAAAGAGAGTATATTTGTTATTTTAATGAGAAAATTATAAAATACTTATTTATAACTAGTTAGGTATTTAAGATATTTATTTAAAATTTAATCTTTATTTTTATATATTATATCATCATTAAATATTGAATTACATATTTAAAATATTTATATATATTTCAAATAATTATATCAACTATTAATTTTGGATATTCTAGATTACCCGTTGGGATTTGGTTAATAACATTTCGGGTTCAAATATTTTTTATACCATCATACAAGACTCATTCGAGTATTTTTTACATTTCAGATGGATAACGGATCGTTTTTTTTGGTTCGGGTTCGGTTTGAATTTTGGATTCCGGACTTTATGTCTAGCTTCACATAAGAACATTTTAGATTTACGTATGACATTTGATAGAGGGCAATTCTACTTTTTAAAGTTTTTATCACAAAAGAGCATCAAAAAGAGAAAATAACCATAATAGATTTCATTAAAGAGGCAAAAGATCTTTATATCCTAGATATATAAATATAAATAAATAAATAAATAAATAAACAAATATTTTTTAAAGTTTTAAATTATATGTTTTCAAATTCAAACTTCTTGGAAAAAAATTATTTCGAAATTTCCTTTTATTTCTTAAAAAAAACTTTTCCTTTTGAAATTTGAAAATGCTTGTTGAAAATATTTTTTTTAAAAATTTAAATTTAAATTTTTTTTTATTTGTTTTTTATTTATTAAAATTTTAAATTTTACTCTCAAAACACCACCTCTTAACTTTAAACCATAAGTATATATTAGTTAACAGTAGGAGTATAAATATATCTTTACTTTTTTAATAAAATATTTTGGTTATTTTGATCATGAGATACTATATTTGTGACAAAAAAAATTGTATAGCTATTCTAAGATATTTCTCTTTTGACTAATTGATGATGGAAAAGTAGAAATATGATGATGGTTAAGTTACTAAGAATAACTAGTCACTTTTAGTTTAATTAGTACCTAGTGTGCTACATATTATTTGCACTTTGCACGTACAATTTAAGTTTGAGAAATTCCACTTTTACTAACATTGTTGATACCATTATTCTTGTTTATTTTTATTAAATGAACTTTTCAAGACATTTTATTCATTAAAAATGTATAAGACTTTTATGTCCTTGTTTTATAGATAATAAAACATAATAAAAATAATTAAAAATAAAATTTTAATAGTTTTTCAATTATACATTTTCAAATTCAAATTTTTTATAAAAATTTTTTTTGAATTTTTTTGAATTTTCTTTTTGCAAATTTTCTTTTTGAAATTTGATTTTTTTAAAAATCTGTTTTTAAAAAGTTTTTGAAAAGCTTAAGTATTTATTTATATATTTATTAAAATTCTAAACCCACATTCTAAAACTCTACCCTCAACTCTAACTTATATAATTATAAGTGTTTATTTACCTTTTTAAAAGTAATAGTTAATATGGTTAAGATAAATATGAAAAGTAGTATTAAAAATGTGGTAGTTTTGGCATAAATGATGACGATGACATGAACATTCTTATCATTTAGTTTTATCTCTGTAAACTATTAATCATATGTAACTCATTAATACACTTAGGATTATACTGCTAATTAGACAAAAGCTTGGATTTAACAATAAATAAATAAATAAATATACTACTCAATTGAAATTTTTCGTAGACAAACAATATATCAGTCAAATACTATAGAGTAATCAAACCACTAGACTATTATTATAACTAGATTAAAATCATTATTATTAAAACATATTTGAAACTAACTTTATACTAATATATGATTATATACAATTTTACCATATTATAAAATATATGAAATATTATATTAAAATTATATAAAGTATATAGATTTATGTAAAATATAAGATATTCTATTTGTTTATATTATAAGGTATATGTATGAAAATATAAAAAAATGTATATGAAATATTTATGAAATGTATAATTTTATGTCAATTATAAATATTTTCATACAATTAATGTATTTTAAACTTTATATAGGATATTTATATTATAATTGTAAGTTATAAGTTTTAAAAACTTTTATAAGTGTATTGTAAATTTAGAATATGATAGGTATATATATATATATCATGTTTTTATATGATCATTCAAAGTGATTTAAATATCTATAATGAGATTTATTAGTCAAACAATTAATGCAATTTACTCCCGAGATTTATTTTTTCTTTATTATATTATATAAGTTTAATATTTAAAATTTTAAATGGGATTTTTCTAATAAAAAATCAGTTATAATCAATTCACAAAATATCTTCTTTTTTAATATCATGTATTTAATATTTAAATTTTTATAGTAAGATTTGTTAATTAAATCTTTGGTTAAGTTACTCACGAAATATTCTTCTTTTTATTATTCAAATATATATTTACCAGCAAGATATTCCATAAACAATTTTAGATTATAAATACAATACTATATAAACAAGACATTCTCCACATAAACAAAACCATATAGTTTTTTTTTTATGTTATGAAATGTTTGTTGCTTTTGATTTAATATTTTTATATTGTTTTGAATATTAAGCTTTTAAATATATATATATATTTTTTTTTCTGATTTATTGATTTTGATTTTAGTTTTATATGCAGATGAACTATTGTAGATTAAAATCCTCTCTTGAACGATGTATGATTTGATCAAAGCAACAAAAACCATACAATCAATACTCCTTCTGTTTCACAAAGAGTGTCGTGTTAGAGAAATATTATTAGGTATATGGAAATTGATATTTTTATATAAAAAATATGTAAAATTAAATATTTTTTTAATTTGTGTGCACAAATCTAAAACGACACTTATTATGAAACAGAGGGAGTAGTTATTTACGGTGGTCTCCTCGGATGAGATCGTGTAAGTCATCTAACATCTCTAATTGGCAAAAGACTATGCAAAGATGTTAAATTTGACATGACAAATAGATTTAGTGCTCACTATATTTTCCATATACTTTTGTTTTATTTACTTTATATATATATATTGACTAAAACTTTTTTTTTTTAATATTTCATATCAGATTCTGCTCAAGAGGATGAAAAATGACCAAATATCTAAGACACCTTGTTTAAAAATTTCCCAGTTTCATTTTTCGTGCTGAAAGAACCGGATCTCTTTAAACAGTCATGGCTAAAATATTTTGAAATTGTTTTCCTCTTTTTTATTGAATCGAATTTTTATATAAATATGATTCCGTTTCCATCTTGTTCATAGCAAATATGGGTTCATGTGATGACGATGTTAATTTACTGCATCAAATTGGCTCCAGTTCTTACTTATTCTTGATATCATGGTCACAGAGTTCTTACCTATTAAACAAAAAGAAGTAAACTTCTATTCACTCAGTAACTCTAAAAAGTGTTGTCGGTAATTTATTGTAAAAGCTAATTATTCTACCAATCTACTATATAAACAAGACATTCTCAACATAAACAAAACCATAGAATTTTTTATGCTATGAAATGTTTGTTGCTTTTGATTTAATATTTTTATATTGTTTTGAGTATTAGCTTTTATATCTATATATTTTCTCTGGTTTATTGATTTTGATTTTGTTTTATATGCAGTTGAAATATTGTAGGTTAAAATCCTCTATTGAACCATGCATGATTTGATCAAAGTGACAAAAACATACAATCAATAGTTATTTACGGTGGTCTCCTTAGGTCGAGATCGTGTAACTAGACGGTGAAAGTCATCTAACATCTCTAAATGGCAAAATACTATGCAAAGATGTTAAATTTGACATGACAAATAGATTTAGTGCTCACTATATTTTTCATATACTTCTGTTTTATTTACTTTTTCTATATTTTTTTTTGACTATTTTTTTTTTAATATTTCATATCAGGTTCTGTTCAAGAGGATGACATATAACCAAATATCTAAGACAGTAGACTGTTTAAACAGTCAAGATAAATAGAAATTTCTTAGTTTCATATGCAAGTTTTGTATGAAAATGTATTTATTTTTATAGACTGAATAATATGAAATGTAGAATTTATTCATGTAAATTTATCGTTAAGTTACTCTATTGTGACATTTTTAAGTGATTGTTTAAATACGTCATAGTTACTAATTAACTATGTATATGTATTTATTTTACTTAATGTTCAAATTTGTGAAGTATGGTTTTATTTGTATCAACTTGAGCTAATAGGTTTATATATTTTAACTTCATAGCATACTTATTATAGTAATTTCACAGATGGCTTAACACAATCAACAATTTGACACTATACAAAATTGTAATGAAGATTTTATAGGACTGTAAGAAAATAAATAACTGGATGTTGTTATACTTACCATTGTTTTTGAAATAACATGAAGCCCTAAACGTTGCTTCTTATTTGGGAGAAAGTGAGATTTTTCAATACTTACAATTTATAAATAACTAAGTAAAGAGGTTTGTTCGACAAAAGTAGTGATAGTAGAAAGGATGCGCAATTTTTTTTTGACAACAACATTTAAACTAAGTAATTGGTCCTACCACTTCGGGAATCCAAACCGAAGGAGTGAAATCGACATGAAGCATACCTAAAGGAAAAAAATTCGCATTACGTATAAGCTTATCCGCTATAATATTTTGTGCTCTTGGAATATGTCAGATTTTGAAATCAGAAAAAAAATTCTTACTTCATTGAAATTTTTTCAGATGAGTAGAAAAAATTAGTTATTCTTCAGGTGTAGACATCATCTTCAACAATTAAGAATAATTCATCACAAAAACTATATCAGAGAATTGTAAAGTCTTCATACACTTCATTGCTCATATTAGTGCTTCACACTCGACATGCAGAGGTGATATACTCAATATTTAGTCAATGGTTCGACTATCTCTTTTCCACATTAAATTTGTTATGCTCAATATTATTTCGTTGCTGCAGAAGACTTTATCTTCCGCAAGAGATTTTATCAGCCTGAAAAACAATTAGATTAATGATTATTTTAATACTATCAATACTGGAAGACATTGGTGCACAACAAAGTGGCAGGTATATAAACTAAAAACAACCTATTATATATATTTTTTCTTTTGAATATGAAACAACCTATATATAAACTACTAAACAAACCAAATCAACTTTGGTTCAACCAAAACCAAAACAATGGGATTCTTTACAACCATGTATAATAATTAAAGTCAGTTTGCGTATTAATTAGGTAACATGAGCTAAACAAAATTAAGGAAAATGGAGCCAAACCAAAGTTACTTAGTTACAATTGTAGAAAAGTGAATGTTAATGTCTGAAGTTGTTAAAAATGGAGGTCAGATGATAAAGTAAGTTTGGAATTGATTAACGGAGAGAAATATTACTTTGTTTCAGAGTTACATAGATCGAAAGTACACTCATTGGAGATTACTGATTTGTGGCCAATAAGTAGTCAGTCCCCCCCCCAAAAAAAGAAAAGAAATGCTACCAAATGGATGTAGTCAAACAACATAAGAAACACACATCGATAATATTAGAGTGTGTTACGTTATAGGACATTTTCTTATTTTTCTTTACAATTTAAAACACTTATTGCTGGAGAGGCACTTTTTCTTTATTTTCAGTTTTATTTGGACGGAAATATCCCTCGTTGGACGAACTGAGATAGGAAGCAAAGTTATGTCGTTTTGTGTCTAATTAGTGAAAACCAAACTTAGTTACTTTTTGTTCTTGACTCCTCCTTCGCAACAACAAAGGTCTTTCCCACAATATAAAAAAAATTCAAACTTTGGTTTCAAGATTTTGATGGTGAAGTTAGAGAAAGAGACTAAAGTTCGAACCTTTGATTTGACGGAGTGCTTGATGAGAGCCCAAAAACTTGGAAATAAAACAACAAACAAACCGAAATGCAGTAGCAACCATCCATACATAACCTCATCCACACTCCATGTATCCACACACCCATTTATCCACGTAACTCCCATCCACACGCTATCCGTCCATATCTTTTGCAGATCTGATTTTGAAATCGAAACTTCAAGATCTGGATTTTGAAATCCACCACAACAAAAAAAACCAACAAAATAAAAATGAGATTCAATTTAAAAGATTTAGAAATCAGAGAATCTAGAATTTAGATTATAACGTAAAGCGACCTTCTTCTTTTTTTACATCTTTGTATTTTGTTGTTGTTGTAATTATCTTCTTGTTTTCTTATTATTATCCAAGATCGGGTTCATCTAGGATTCTAAGGAAGAGAAAGATTTTGTTATGAGTGATGAAGTATAAAAAAAAAGAAAATGGTTCCAAATTAACAAGCTTTCCTGGATTTGAGTTTCTTATGCTTCATAGATTAGCAAAAGAATCAAGATTTGGGGTAAAATCGGTTTGAAGAAGTTTGAGTAGAGTTTTGAAAAAGTTATTTGGAGATGAGGTGCTTTCGACGGGATTATGATTTAGATGAAAAAGAGAGTTGCAGATGAGAGAGAGGGTTTGTGTAGATATTAAGATAGCTTAATTACAATGTAGGGTATATTGGTCAAACAACACACTAAAAGTGTGTCACAAGCAGAAAGTACCTCTGTGTGAAATTATAAAGACATAAAGTGCCTCTAAAAGTAAAAAACTCATAATATTATATGTGGATATCTTGATTGCTTTAAATTATAGGCACAATAGATTTGGAATAAAAGGCGCTGAAAAACCCATCAAACACCAAATATGGTAAATAATGGAAGATAACTAAACTTAGCGTAGTATCTAAACTTTACGGTTTCAATTGGATTGAAAACACTCGTCTCCGAATTCTGTCCCTTCTATGGTGTAAACCCAAGAAAGCTCATGTTGTAACCATGCATATATATATTGTGAATACAGCGATAGAAAACTCACCTGATACCCCTGCCATGGCAACCATCCCAGCATCAGAAACTATTGGGCCTATGGCCCATATATATTGTACGTTTGATATTGAATCATGTAATTAGGTAAAACATATACGTTCTCGAGTCTGTACATAAGGCGTAGCCTTCACATGTTAATAAAACAAGAAAACCTTTTACCACATTCTAGGTTTCTTATCATGGTATCAGAGCACTGAAAATCTAAACTACTAAAAGATTTTCAAGCGGTTCGATTCTTAAACCTCGTTTCTCTGCAACTTCTGCGATGGCTGGTATGGAATCATCTCTCGTGACCTCCGGTTTGCAAACTAGATGTACTATATCTCCATATGACTTGACGTCTGGAGACAACCCCGGAATCTTGATCTCCAAACCTTTGTTGCGTGGTCCTAACTACGATGAATGGGCGACCAATATTCGTTTGGCGTTGAAAGCAAGAAAGAAATTCGGTTTTGCTGATGGAAGTATACCTCAACCTCTCGAGGATTCTCCAGATTATGAAGACTGGTCAGCGAACAACGCCCTTTGTTGTTTCTTGGATGAAACTCAGCGTCGATGAAAATTTGTCCTCGTCGATGTCGCATATTGATGACTCTCACGAGCTTTGGACACATATCCAAAAGCGATTTGGAGTGAAGAATGGGCAGAGAGTCCAATGACTCAAAACAGAGTTAGCGACATGTCGACATAAAGGATTGGCAATCGATGCTTATTACGGGAAACTCACTCAGCTGTGGAGAAGTTTGGATGATTATCGGAAAGCCAAAACAATGGAAGAAGTACGAAAGGAGAGAGAAGAAGACAACCTGCACCAGTTTCTTATGAGGCTGGATGAAACAGAGTACGGAGCTGTAAAATCTGCACTTCTGTCTCGGGTTCCCTTGCCCTCTCTCGAGGAAGCGTACAATACGCTGACTCAGGATGAAGAGTCTAAGTCACTGGGACGAATGAATACTAAGAAAATGGAGGGTGTTAGTTTTGTGGTGCAAACTACATCAAGATCGCGAAGTGTTCAACAAAACAGAGGACATGGAGCTGTGTGTACTGACTGCGACAAGAGTGGGCATACTGCAGAGACCTGCTTTTGTCGCATTGGTTATCCTGATTGGTGGGAAGAGAGATCGCGTCAGAAACAGTCCTCATCGTCCTCGCGATACACAGGAACCACCGGTGGGGGTAATGTTTCTGCAGCTAATCATGCTGCAGTCATCAGTCCGAATGCTCATGGTCTGACTGTCTCGGCTTCTCCCGTGCAATCACACACACTGACGAATGCAAACAGAATTGGTATCAGTGGTTTGAGTGATTCTCAGTGGAAGACACTGGTACACATGCTTGACGAACGTAAAAACACATCTGATGAACGTCCTTCCGGTAAGCAATTTTTTGAATCTTGGATCATTGATTCTGGAGCTTCTAATCACATGACAGGTACCCTGGACTTCCTGTTAAACATCTCGGAGATGTCTCCAGTCATGATTAAACTGCCTGACGGTCGTTTCACTACTTCTACTAAACACGGTTGTGTTCCTATGGGTTCTTCTCTCCGACTCAGAGAAGTGTACTTTGTAGATGGTCTTGACTGTCATCTGATATTTGTGTCTCAGCTCACTCGCGACAATTGTTGTTTAGTTCAAGTGACTGATCAGATTTGTGTTATTCAGGAACGCATTATTCAGATGCTGATTGGAGCGGGTAGGCAGAGGAATGGGGTGTATTTCTTTAGAGGAGTGGAGACTGTCGGAGCGGTTCAGCAGAGCAGTTGTTTGACGATTACTGATTGGAACCGTCGCCTAGGTCACCCATCTTCTAAAGCGTTGGAGTTGTTAAAGCTTTCTGATTTTAGTAGTTCTGTTTTAGAATCTAAAAAGTGTGACGTTTCTATACGTGCTAAGCAAGCACGAGACTCATTTCCTTTAAGCAATAATAAGACGAGTTTTGCTTTCGAAATGATTCATTGCGACCTCTGGGTCCCTTATCGTACTACCTCTATGTGCTGAGCTCGCTATTTTCTTAACATTGTAGACGATTTCAGTCGTGCAGTCTGGATTTATCTTCTTCCAAATAAGAAAGATGCTCCTACTCATCTGAATTTTTTTCTTGTGCTTGTGGAAAGACAATTTTTGACTAAAAGTGAAAATCATACGAAGTGATAGTGGATCAGAATTCACTTGTCTCTCTGGTTTCTTTGCACAAAATGGAATTGTACACAAGACCTCGTGTGTAGGAACTCCGCAACAGAATGGGAGAGTTGAGTGCAAACATCGTCACATCTTGAATGTGGCTCGAGCATTACGGTTTCAGTCGGGTATTCCGGTTGAATTTTTGGGCTACTGTGCGCTTACGGCTGGGTATCTCATAAATAGAACTCCTACTGCGGTTCTTCATGGCAAAACACCTTTTGAACTTGTTTACAAAAGACCTCCTCCACTGAACAATCTTCGAGTGTTTGGTTCACTTTGCTATGTTCACAATCAAAAACGTGGGGGTGATAAGTTTGCACCTCGCAGCAATCGATCAATATTTCTTGGTTATCCTTTTAGTCAAAAAGGCTGGAGAGTGTACAATATTGACACTGGAGTTGTGTCTGTGTCACGAGATGTTATATTCAATGAAACAGAGTTTCCGTATCTTGATCAAATTCCTCCTGTCGAGACTGAATCATCGATCGTACACGATATTTTGGAGTCTATCAGCGATAATGATTTGTCTGTTGAGTATGTTCCTTAAGCCATTCCCTCCTCATCTTTGGAACCAGAAGCTCCTTTGGTGACAACTCAACCTGCAACACCTCACTACAAGAAAAATGAGTTTTGATAGCAGTTCAGGATAGCGTTTTTTGCCTTTCTGCTATGATTGATATACACATTACTTTAAGATAGCGTTTATATATTTGGAAACGCTATGATATAATTGTATATTTAAAAATGCTATGATAGCGTATTTTTAATAGCACATTATTAAAAACGATATCTTTGACTTTTTAAATCTCTAAACCCTAAACAAGTTTTTAAACTCTAAACTCTAAACATAATTTCAAAATCTAGCTATTTTAATATCAAATCTTAAATTTAACCTCATATTAAATATAAACTCAAAAGCTATTTCTTTTTCAATAATTAATCTTAAATCTCAATACCCTAAACCTTTAACCCTCAAACCCTATACTCAAACCTTCATTCTAAAATCATAACTTTAAATCTAAAAACTAAAAAAAAAAAAAAATCAAACTTAAATCTAATTTTTCAAATAAATTCAAATTTATTTTCGAATTTTAACTTAAAATCTTAACCTTGAACTCTAAACCTTATATACTCAAATCTTATATCATAATAAACCCCAAACCTTCAATTTACACTTTTAATTATTAAACTATATCAGAAACCACAAATCTAATATTCTCAAAGTTAAACACCAAACTTTAAGCATACATTTTTAAAAATTTAATATTTTCAAATTTTAAACCTTTAAACTAATTTCATTTACTATACTCTTCTATTTTAAACCTTTAAACTAATTTCATTTTATATTTTAAGTAAATCATAACTTATAAATAGTTTTAAAATTTTCAATATATTATTTGAACATTGACACCAAACTATAATTACATTAATTATATATTATTTTTTGGTCGAAATTATATAAAAAAATATTTAACTTAACTATTATATTAAATGAAAAACAGTTTTCTAATGGATTAATTTTGGCTTTTGATTGATTTCAATCCAAAGGCCACAAATTAATATTTTGTTTATCTTTTTTTCTTCTTTCATTGGTCAATATCTCAAACACAAGGATAGCAATCTTGACCATTGAGTATATTTGATCCTATGGCTAGAAATCACACATCTCACATCTCTATCTCTTTCTTCTTTGGTTGTTTTACGATATCTCTCTCTTTTTCTTTGGATCTCTATCTTCCTCAATCACCACCACACGACCTCCGTTTGTTCGCCGTCCCAGCATCACAACCACCACCACACGACCTCTGTTCGTTTGCCATCCCAGCATCACCACCATCACAAAACCACAGTTAGAACTCTCTCTCTCTCTCTCTCTCTCTCTCTCTCTCTCTCTCTCTCTCTCTCTCTCTCTCTCTCACTTAACTATTATATTAAATGAAAAACAGTTTTCTAATGGATTAATTTTGGCTTTTGATTGATTTCAATCCAAAGGCCACAAATTAATATTTTGTTTATCTTTTTTTCTTTTTTCATTGGTCAATATCTCAAACACAAGGATAGCAATCTTGACCATTGAGTATATTTGATCCTATGGCTAGAAATCACACATCTCACATCTCTATCTCTTTCTTCTTTGGTTGTTTCACGATATCTCTCTCTTTTTCTTTGGATCTCTATCTTCCTCAATCACCACCACCACCACCACACGACCTCCGTTTGTTCGCCGTCCCAGCATCACAACCACCACCACACGACCTCCGTTCGTTTGCCATCCCAGCATCACCACCATCACAAAACCACAGTTAGAACTCTCTCTCTCTCTCTCTGTCTCTCTCTCTCTGTCTCTCTCTCTCTGTATCTCTCTCTCTCTCTCTCTCTCTCTCTCTCTCTCTCTCTCTCTCTCTCTCTCTTTATTTGTTTTAGGAATGGAGGAAGCAAGGCAAGGCAGGCATGGCGGCTGGAGGAGGAAGATGACGGCTTCAGATTCAAGAGGAGGAAGCTGACGGCGAGTTGGTGAGGAGGCGACGAGATTAGGTTTAGATGGATGCGACGAAGAGTACGCCTCCTCTCTGCAACTTGCCTCTCAAATCCCAGGATGAAGAAGAAGAATCATGGCTGGATATGAGGATGAAGGTCATGGAAGAACACGAGGACAAAGGTGGTGGTGCGGCCGGTGAGGATTGCAAGATGAAGAAGACAACGAAGTGGTGGTGGTGCGGCTGTGTTTAGGTAGTAATTAGGTTAAAATCTGGTTTAGTTTTTGGTTTATTATTTAATTAGATTTTTTGTATTTTTGTAAACCAATTTAATAATAGATAAATTTAAGTAATAAAGAAAATTTGAATCTATGAATAATTTTATATTTTAATTATGTTTTAATTTTTAAATAATTAACTAAAAAATCTAAAATAAATATTTTTTATGTAAATAATAACAAAAAGTATATGCTATTAAAGACTGTTTAATTGCATACAAAAAACGCTATAATATATGACAATAAGATAGCAGTGCAAAAAACCGTTATCTAAAGTGCTTGACCTATTATGACGGGCGATGATACAGCGCTTCATAAACCGCTATCATATCGATAGATAGCGTTTTTCGTCCGCTAATAAAAGCCAGCTTTTTCTTCCTGCAACAGTTGCTGACACTGCTCCTGGTTCATCTTCTAGTGAGAACATATCACCACCTGAAATCACTACGGACGTTGTTTCGAACTCAGAAGAAGCTGAAGTTCTACCTGATGAGAATGGTGTTGACATTGATACATCACCACCTGAAATACTTGGGCGCGGACATCGCACCAAAATACCTCCTATGAAGCTTGCAGATTATGTGGCAACACTACTTCACTCGCCACCTCCGTCTGCAACGCCATATCCGCTTGATAATTTTCTTTCAAGCGAAAGTTTTTCTCCAAAGTATCAGGCATACGTGATGGCTATCACAAAAGGTTACGAGCCTCAGAATTACGAGGAAGCTGTACTCGACGAGCATTGGCGCCTAGCTGTACGCGAAGAAATAGATGCTTGTGAAGAGAGTGGTACATGGACTGTTGAAGTATTGCCACCAGGTAAGAAAGCACTCGGTTGTAAATGGGTTTTTCGTCTCAAGTTTAATGCTGAAGGGAAACTGGTCAGCCATAAGGCACGTCTAGTAGTACTGGGAAATCACCAGACCGAAGGAGAGTATTTCAATGAAACTTTTGCGCCGGTCGCGAAGATGATTACGGTTCGAGCATTTCTTCAACAAGCAGCCTCTCGTGATTGGGAGATACATCAAATGGATGTTAATAACGCTTTTTTCATGGAGATCTTGACGAAGAAATTTACATGCAATTCCCACCAGGGTTTCGAACTGGTGACAAGTCAAAGGTATGCAGATTACGGAAGTCAGTTTATGGTTTGAAGCAAGCTCCGAGATGCTGGTATGCTAAACTCGCTACCGCGTTGAAAGAGTATGGTTTTCAGCAAAACTACTTTGATCACTCTCCTTTTACGTTTAACAAGGCTGATATGATCTTGATAGTTCTAGTCTATGTTGACGACCTACTTATCACCGGAAGCAAGGTCTCTTACATCACAGAATTTAAGTCATACCTGAGTACTTGTTTTCGTATGACGGATCTTGGAATCTTGCGTTATTTCTTGGGGATAGAAATTGCTCGAAATCCATCAGGGATGTACATGTGTGAATACAAATACGCTCTTCACATCATCACGGAAACGGGTCTACTGGGAGTTAAACCAGCAACATTCCCACTTGAACAACATCATCAGCTAGCCCGTGCCGACAATGAAACACTTCAGAATCCCACGCGGTATCATCGACTCATTGGCAAGCTTATTTACCTCGGAGTAACAAGACCAGACTTGTCTTATGTTATTCATATTCTGTCTCAGTTCATCAACTCACCAAAATCAGAACACTGGGATGCTGCCTTAAGGGTTGTTAGATACCTGAAACAGAGTCCGGGACAAGGGATACTTCTACGAGCTCATGCTCCTCTAACTCTAACGGCGTGGTGCGACGATGACTGGGTCGCGTGTCCACTTACACGACACTCTCTTACTGGCTGGTTTATTCAGCTTGGAGGTTCACTGTTATCATGGAAAACGATGAAGCAGGACGTTGTCTCTCGCTCCTCTTCTGAAGCCGAATATAGGGCCATGGCTGACACTGTAACTGAAATTATTTGGCTTCGTAATCTACTTCCTGCACTCGGCGTCGACTGTACCTCCGCGATCACTCTATATTCAGATAGTCTCTCTGCAATTCACTTGGCAGCCAACCCTATTTTTCATGCTCGCACGAAACAAATAGGTATGGACTGTCATATTATACGAGATGAAATAATTAAAGGGGTCATACAGACGAAACATGTCTCCACGAAGTCTCAGCTTGCAGATATAATGACCAAAGCGCTCGGACGCAGAGAATTTGAATCTTTTCTTGTCAAGATGGGTGTTTGTAACCTGCACACTCCATCTTGAGGAGGGGTATTGGGCCTATGGCCCATATATATTGTACGTTCGATATTGAGTCATGTAATTAGGTAAAACGTATACTTTCTCGAGTCTGTACATAAGGCGTAGCCTTCACATGTTAATAGAACAAGAAAACATTTTACCACATTCTAGGTTTCTTATCAGAAACATTAATGTATACA
Organism: Sinapis alba; assembly: GCA_012274485.2. Taxonomy (NCBI): domain Eukaryota; kingdom Viridiplantae; phylum Streptophyta; class Magnoliopsida; order Brassicales; family Brassicaceae; genus Sinapis; species Sinapis alba. The sequence goes on along the minus strand of MU105897.1, from coordinate 114,714 downwards.
TCAGATGACTCTAGATAATCCCTCCGGCTTCCAGTACAACCAAGATGTGTATGACATCTTGCATACCTTATTCTTCCTCTGTATATGAAGCAATAAAGATGTAAGCAATGTATTTACATACATATATATATATATATATATAGTGTGTGTGTGTTTATACAAAAAGTAGGAAAGATAAAATGCAACAAAAAACAATACCTGAAGACATCAGTCTTTGATCATATTCAACATGCTGGCCAGAGATTGAATCTTTCCATCCTGATGCTAAAATGAATGATTATATATTTTAATAAAAATATAAATATTTCACTTGGCAGAGATAAAAGGGAGAAAAATCATTTGAGAAAGACTACATATCAAGATGTTTGTAAACATCTTGTAGAAACCCCACCCAGACCAAGATCGAGAAGGTATAGTTTCTTCTCGTCTGATATTCCATGCTAACCAAGTAAAAGATAGTTCTGAGATCATGCAAAAAAAATTGATATATGGAATGAAGATGGCATGACAGTCAGCTCAATGATACCGAAGCTTCGCTGTAAAATGTAAATTTTTTGTTTGAAATTATTTGAATTATATGCTAAAAAGGTTGGAAATAACAACAAATTTCACTAACCCTTCATACGCAGTTTCTCAAGAATACACATGTCCTCCATTGCAATGCAAGCTACCATATTCGGAGACATCCTACCACATATGATAATAAATTTAGAATACCTGCATGAGCAGGTATGGTATGAACATAAATCATGATCAATTGCTTACAACTGAGCCAAAGAGTTCCAAACATCCTAGAGGCTAGCTAGGACCAAGCATGTCTACGACCTGGTAATTATAAAATTTTCTTCATAAAAGTTACCTTATCAATCACAATGTATAACCACACTCATACTTAAAGCTTGGCAGGTGTATGCGGCAAAGGTTACTCTGAGCTGGTACATACTGGGAGCTCCTAATATGTAAAAGACATGAGCATGGGTTATTGCTTCTTTGTTATCGCCTCATGTAGATTACATCTTTTGTAACCTTTAACCAAACAGAGGCTAATTCTGCATCAATTCATTGAATATTCCAACTCTTTCCCCAAAAACATAGATGTTAGAAGAAAGCTTGTAACGGGATTTGATTCAGAGTTGTTAGAAGATTCACTTCAGTGAACTCATTATTTAAGAATTTTACATCGTTTATGACACTGTAAAAGTATATAAAAGAAAAGCGAACCCAATTTTAGATAAGAATTATATCTCCTTTAGACTCGATAGAGTAATAATTCAGCATAGGTATTTTAATAAGAGAAACCTAGTTAGATTAAAGATGCGACTACCATACCAATCAAGCTAAACACTTTGAGAAACAAACTAAATATTTATGAAAAGAGAGAACATGCATCTCACAGGCCAAGCAAATTTAATTACAAAAATAACCATTACTGCAGGAAGATGAATATCTTAAATGCAACCTTTAAGAGTTTTATGCCTAACTCTCGCCTACATAAAAGTGGATAACAGCTTTAGTAAAAAGGATATAAGAAGTAACGGGAATGCAGCATCAGAATACCTTATTGGAGCGCTATAAGCTATGGATCACTGGCTGATATATGTTCGGCCAAGAATCGTTATCATTGGACATGAGTTGGAGAAGTAGTTCAGAGCGACATGAGTAAGATTTATAGGGTGAATCTGGTGGAATTGAAGCGTTAAGTTGCCATTAGAGTGTTATAGTAATGATGCTTTGATGAATTGGAGTGGTGGAGAAGCCGTTACACTGAAGAATCAGAACGTCTGAAATTAGGGTTTGTTGGTTAGGAAAAGGATTGAAGAGCAAGAGACATGTTGCGTTAGTACAGAGAAGAAACTACATACTTTTGATGGCTTCCTACGGGGTTCAGAATAATGACAAAATGAATTATAGAGTTTGATTTAGTTGCAGGCTGGATTTGTTTGTGAAATTTGGAAGAGGAGATTTAGATATGACATGGCAAAACTTAATTAATTTAATTTGATGAGGTGGACATTCTAGATGTTGAATATTAAGAATTTTTAGTATTGTAAGATTATACAAGTATGGTTGAGATATAAATAGATGTTGAGAGAACTCCAAAAGATATATCAGAGTTGGTTTTCAACATTGTGTTGCAAATTTATTGAGTTTGTATGCATATTTTCTAGACATTTATCGAATGTGTGAGATTAATAAATGTATTTAATTAATTTAATTTACTAAATGTATTTAATTAATTTAATTAAAATTTAAACTTAATGTGTGACTATTTATTTTCCCTTGAAACTTTCGTAATTATTTATTCATTTTGTTTTTGGTTAATTAATGGAGAGAGAGAGATTTATTAGTAATTATTATAATTATTAGTAATATTTAAAAATATTTAAAAACGTTTTTGTAATTATTACTAATAAAACCATTTTTGTTAGTAATTTATAATATTTATAAAAATAATTTTTGTAAGTAGTTATATTATTTAAAAAATATTTTTATAAATGATTTAAGTATCAAATACATAAATACATAAAATATTATTATACTAAAGTGTTTTTTCTCTAAAGGTCAGGAACACCTACATAGTCTCGTTGTCCTTTAACCCAAGGTGGTAGCAGTACTTCTTATGCGTCTCATTTACCCCGGGTTCCACTTGCCGCACATTCTCAAGGTGGACAGTCATTGCCAACTACCATGTCCATTGATGATTTGATCAACCAGCCTGGCCGAGAAGGCTTGCCTCGTCTCCATCCTCATTATGATAGCATTCCTGGCACGACTTGGTAAGTTTTCAATTTTAATAGTACTTAATTGTACTTAATTGTTTGATATTCAATATTTTACTACTAATTATAAACATTTTTGGTTTTGAAGGTTTAGGTTGTCAGAGAGTGGTCAGCAAAAGCCTTTTGAGGATTGTTACCTTTGTTTTGCTACCGACGGGTTGGCTGACATACAACCATATTCCTCAACAATACCGGGATAGCTGGTTTCGGCAATTTACAGTAAAGTTTTTTTGAATTTTAAATACTTTTTACTGCATTTAGCTTCATATTTCTAACATTCTTTTACTTTTTTGGCATTTGTAGCAAGAGTACAATTGGGATTCGGGATTGACATGAAAGTGAAAAACTCATTTGATCGATACGCTACTAAATACTATAGCGGTCAAATCAATGAGTGGAAAAACAAGTGTGGGAGGCTGGGAGAATCCCAAGGAACATGAACCTGACCGTCTGGCAGAATTTGATCGATCATGGGAAAAGTCAGAAACAAAGGCCCAATCAGAAATCAACAAGAAGAACAAGCGTAGAGACCGTGGCGGAAAAGGAGCTTATGTCCATAACCTCAGGTCTACCAGCATACATTCTCGAGAGCGTCAACTAGTAAGTTTTCAAGTTTTATTCAAATTATAATAAATTTAAATTTTTAATTAAATTTAATTGTTTTGTTAGATTGCAGCAAACAACGGCAACCATGTTGGTTCTTTAGACCTGTTGAAGTCTGCCTACACCAACAAGCACACCGTAGATATTCAGGATCCGATTATCAAAGAAGTCGTCCAGCTTGTCGAGAGCAGAGAGGATGACATCATCGCAACCCAGGTGTCTCAATTTGAAGATGGATCTTGTGCTTCTTCCAACACCTTAACTTTGGAGCAACTCAACAATTTTGTTCTTGAGGTATGCTTTTGCAAATAATTTATTCATATTTACATATATGTATATATATAAAAGGTATTATAACTTATTTATTTTTTCATATGTTGTTCCAAAGAAGAAAGGTTGATATGTCGGGCTAGGTTTTTCAACCAAGGATGGATCTTCTTCTTCAGTTCATTGTCTTTACCCTGTTGAGGACCTCATAGAACAGCTAAAGAACAAATATGAAGAGATTGCGTTGTTAAAGACCGCTAACGCTGAGATCTGAGCTGAGCTACAGGAAACCAAAAATCTGACTCAATCAATGTGGGATAAACTGAAGAATCGATTTGGAGACAATTTCTAGTTTTTGTAATCTTGTTTAATTATGTTTTAAATTAAAACTCTTTATGTATTAAATTTTTTTAAATCATGTTTTAAATTAATAACTTCAATTTTATTTATTTTTAAAATATTAAACTAATTAAATAACCAAAAAATCTGAAAAAATTAATTACTAGATTACCGACCGTATTTACTGGTTAGGAAATCCTGACGGCGACCATCGGTCGGTAAACACCAATAGATGTAGTTCATCGGCATTTACCGACGGACAACACTCGGTCGGGATTTACCGACGTACGTCTGTCAGTATAGCTCTTCGGTATTTCTTGACTGATTCCGACGGTTTTAGCTGTCAATAATCTCCAACGGAAATATCGGTCGGAAATTATCTACGGATTCCTGACGATTGTTGCCCACGAATATTTCTGTCGGTACTCTGTCGAAATCAGTATGTCGGCAATCTGTCGAGAAATTATCGACGGATTTGTGATTCCCGACGAAATAGTCTCAACGGACCATTTTGTCGGGATTCCGTATGGAATCTTGTTTACCGATGGAATCCCGGCGATTTTTTTCCTCGGGATTAAGATGATTTCTTGTAGTGTATTTCTTTCCATTATTTAGCATCTCTTCTTGCATCATACAAAACTTTTCTCCAATATACCTGTTTATGCTGAAAAATAAGTTTGTTTCTGCTTTTCCAAATTCTCCAGAGAATCCAGATAGGATGATCTTGATGGTGAGTGAGTAATGATGATGAGGAGAACATTAAACAGGCTTCAAGTTTTTCATTTAGCGTCGTCAGTGGGTTGTCTATGGTCATATTGTCAATGCCAGCAGCTCTCCATATCTTTTTCGCATATATATAATTGAAGAAAAGATGATCTTCTGTTTCCTCTGCCATACACCATCTCTTACAAACCCCATCAACATTTATATGTCTTCTTATCAAATTGTTTCCTGTTGCCAAATATCGAGACGTAAGCCTCCATAGGAAATGTTGTACCTTCGATGGAATCTTGGATTTCCAAATCTTCTGCTTGATCAGGACACTTCTGCTTTCATAAATTAATTTATTTCCTTAACTAATAACATAAAGCCTAACATTATAAATCTAAGGTTTATTAATGTTAATCTATAATACACTCAACTTATTTTCTTCGTCACTAATCTGATTGAAACTAAATAATTTCCTTATACAAATATGTACGTGTTGTATGGATACCAAACAACCAATTTAGGTAGTTGACAAAAAAAACTAATTTACAAAACAAAAATCACATATTAGAGGAAAAGACACAAAACATATTATATAACTTGACATTTCAGAAGAGCATAATCTTTTATTTTAACATTCGTAACTTCTCTGATTATAATATAGGTTTTTATGCGCTTCTCCTTTTGAAAATCAATATATATTTTTGTATTTCGTATAATTGTAGAATTTTCATCATGTTTCAAAAAAAAAATATTTTGGAAATAACTATAGTAAAAAAAAAGTGATTTTTTTCCAAAAAAAAAGAGAAAGAAAAGAAAAAAAGAAAGAAAAAGTTTCGAAATTTCATCTCTAGTTGCCAAGTAAGCCTCCCTAGAAAATGGGATGTCATTATTGACATCAAAAGAGAGCCTCCTTTACAGAAAGATATTCAATCGCTCAAATGAATACAATTGGGTGTCGCTTTTAGCAAGAAAAATGATCTACAACCAACAACCAACGAAAAAAAGTCATATACGAATTATGTTTTTAATGATAATTCATCAGAGATTGTGACTTACCTTAATCTACGTAAGTACGTATAAACTTATCTATAATTAATTGCTAAGCACGTAAGCGATTTACGCCGAAACATCGTGTATAAAAATTAAGGGAAAATTGGCTAATAAGACCATATTAAGAAATGATTTATCCTTTTATACCTTTGATTATATTTTTTGTCTCAATATACCTTTACTTTTATAAATACCAAATTAACCCTCTAGTTTATAATTGATACATAATTAACTTTATAATCTTATTATAAATTATATTTAGCAATTAAGAATCAAAGTTAAACATTTTTATAGTTTATTTATTAAGTTTATTAATAAAATAATTATAAATATTTAGTTTTTTTCATGACCAATGTCATACTAAAAATACCATTTTTCTTAGTATTTTTCGACTATTACGGCATACCATTACAGTGAACCGGTGAAATTTATTTGTACGTTGCAGCTAACTATCGCTAGCTAATCGTCATTATCATCGTCATTTTCTCCGTGCTCTATCGGAATTTTTTCTGTTTATGGCGATTCACAGCGATTTTAGATCAAATCCCGTCAAAAACCCTTGTTAACTCGATGAATCAAAAAAAAAATATTCAACGTGATTCAATGTAATTTAACATCAAAAACAAAATAAATTTGAATCAAATTAGTTAGGATTACTTCCTAGATTTTCTCAAGATTTAAAAACATAAAATAACTAAAATATAAAATACATACTCTAAACATGATACAACATAGACAAAAGGTTATAACATAAATTATAACCATTTAGAACATATAATAAAGGTAAGAACCGAATGTTCTATCTACGATATATGATAGAGTAAAAGATAGAACATAGGTAAACCGTTTTCTAAATTTTTCTACAAGAAGTAGAATACCTAGAATATGTATTGTATGTTACAAATAACAACGCATGTTGGTTAGCACTGAGACATATGTATTCTATATTAACATAGAACATAGATAAAAGCTTAGAATATGAATGCTAAATTAAATAAAACGTTGAAGACAAGATAGGATGTGCATTGTATCCTTGTAAAAAGAGTTATAATATACATTCTAACAAATCTAGATCAACACATACAAATTATTTTTTTTTTTTTTTTTTTTTATATCAAATAATATAAAATATTCTCATAATTGTATTAATTTTTTATATTTATCTGAACTTTATATAGTTTTAAATAAATATTTTCATTATTACGAGGGTATTTATGTCTAAAATTGATAAATTATTGCAAAAGTATAATGGGACAAACACATTCTTATTATGGCATATTTTTCCAATTTCCCCAAAAATTAATCGTGCAACAAACTTCTGTGTTCGACAAAAACGTCTGAAGTGCTTTGTCCTCAGATAATTATAAAATTTGGCTTACCAGTAGATAAAACTTTCGGTTTTGGTTTAGCAAATAAACTTCGTGTATGTATGTCCATAATCCATATATACACCTTAACACCTAGAAAGGTATCGTAATGCTTTTAAAAGTTACACTCTTGATTAAAATATCTTAATATATATATGTGTATACATAAAGTGTATGGTTTTATACTATTTTAAGTGACAAAAATAATCAATATTATTAATCATAACAATAATATGGGGGAAAAAGAGGGACACTAATTAAGCCATTTCTCAAAAAATAAAAGGACACAAATTGGTGCACCAAAGCTGCCGGCCAACTGTATACAAGACAAGAAATCTTTTAGACGTTTTCCCTTCATGGATCGAGTGTGTGTTTTTTCTTTTAAGAAAAATTAGAAGTATATATTGGAGAAATTCCCTTAGATAGCCTCTTTTAGTTTGTTATTCACAAAAATAGTTTTTAAGGAAGAAAATGATCAAAATAGTTTTTTTAGAAGCTATTTTTTTTATTAATATACATTTATATCTCTAGGGTTAACTAATTTAAACTTTAGGGTTTAGAGTAAAAGGGTGTGTTTGGGGATAAGGTTTCAAATTTCAAAAAAAAAAAAAAAAAATTGAAAATTTCAAAAAAAAAATGCTATTTTGGTCATTTTATTTTTTTAGGGCTATTTTTGTGACAAAAACTTAAAAAAGACTATTTAAGAGAATTGCCCTATATATTCAATATAAATTATTATAGACAATATGATATATGGATAATGCATCGATATAAAACTTGTAATTTATGGTTGTCCATCACTTATATTGTAGAGATTAAAGAAAAAAATAGCTAAATTAAAGTTATACGCTCTTAATACTCTCTCTGTTTTTTATATATGACGTTTTAGAGAAAAAAAATTGTTCAAAATTACATGACGTTTTCAATTTTTTATGTAAAATTTATTGATACTTAATGTTCAACGACCAATGATATTATACATTCTATTTTTATAATTAGTTGAATTATGGTTGGATAGATAATTAATTATGTTTTTGTTTTGAAAATATAAAAAATTAAATATTTTCTTAATCTATGTGTAAAATCTTTAAACGTCATATATTAAAAAATGGAAGGAGTATAACTATGTTGAGTGGAAGCCCCCTTGTTTAGTGGTTTAAGTAAGGATTCATTAATGCTCCTATACCAAGAAGTTTGAGTTTCGAATCTCAGAGTAGATGAAATTATGCGAATTAATGGAAAAAAAGGCTTACAAGAGATTTGCATTATGGCGCAAAGAGTACCGTCAGACATGGATCCGATAGGACGGTTCATGTGATCCAATCATGCATAAATCCTCGTAAAGCAAGTAGTATTGTCAGCTGTAGAATTATCTGTAATATTTTTCATATGTAATAGCATAATTATCCAACGTTAAAAATATATATATAACTATGTTGAAAATATAATTATTGAAAGAATTATATTAATTATCTAAGTTTTTTTTTATTCAGAAAGATGATTTTAGACAATTATACAATCAGCATTCAATGTTTAAATGCAAAAAAAGGAAAGCAGACTAATGATATTATATATGCAACAACCCAGCTTGCCAAGTATTATATCAAAAATTTAGGGAAAACCAATAAAAATCATATATATATATATTATTCTTCTAATTGGACAACAAGAAAAAAGGAAAAATAAACAAAATAAAAAAGAATTTAAAAAACGGAAAGAAGATAACAAAGTTGTGATATTATCTTGTTCTTTTTCAAGAAGAGTGGAATGTTTTTTTAAGAGTGGAATGTTCACTTACAAAAAGACCAATAAAGCACTCAATCTATACTATTATTTGCGAAGTGATTTTTCGCATTCGAGCTCTCACGTTAAAAGTTAGAGTGGTCAAAGTCGATGACACCCTTAATGAATTTTATATATAATTAATTATATAATCAAAAACAAATTTTTATTAATAATATTAATTTTATAAGATAAATCTTATATATTGTGTTGTTATCTTAAAACATATCTTTCAATTTTAAAAGTAAAAAGAAATATGTGGATAATAGAGTAGATATGTGAATATTTCCTTTTAAAATTACAACTCAATAATAAACATATATATATTTTGTAAATAATTTTTGAATAAATAAATTATAAACTAATAAATATTTGTAAAACGATTAAGCCCGCACGTGCGGGCAAAACACCTAGTTATTAGTATATCATGCGAACAAATATAAGAAAAAAATGAAGTTTGTAAGTAACATTAAAATCTTATCCCCAACGAATAATTCATAAAAAGCTCCAAACAAATTTCTTTTTCCGGTCGGCTTTACATCACCTATGATTGTAGTCGATTTGGATTCTTCAAACTGAAGCACACAAAGTTTTTGTGGGCAGAAAAGAAAATACTTACTAATAATGAGTATGTAACTTCTTAGTAACCATTTTACTCTAAAAGATAGTTATTAACATGAAAACATGCTTAAGACAAACCAAAACGTCTATTCACAATTTTTTTAATTATTATTTAACATAAACATACTTAAATAAGATCTTGCAAACCACACTGAAAACTTGGAGTTCATATGAAAAACAAAAACCAATTATTTCCTCGCATTACATGCCAGACTGTCCGCTATTGTATTATGCGTTCAGGATACATGGATAATCTCTTAATGATTAGTTAAATGTCTTCTAGATAAGTTGTAAAAGCGGGCTATTTTGCTGGTTCCAAAATCATTTTCACCAATTGAAAACAATCTATTGCAACGTCATATAAAACTGTCTTAAATTCTCATACGTTCCATTGCCCAGATAAGAACTTCAATCTTTGAATAAAGGGGAGAGAAACAAGTTCTCATGTTCCTTGCCTCCATCAAGCTCTCAAAACTTTGTAATGTATTATACCAGCCTTGTCATGAGTGAGGATCTTGGTCTTTTCAGGACCATCGACCCGATATGTTAGGAAATGTTTCCAATTTCCCTTCCCTATATTGGGTGACTTTTTTTGAAAGAGTTGTATGAGCCTCACCCCAAATCGTTGATTCTGATTTTGTCAATTATAGGGTATCTCTTAGATCAATATTGATGTTACTGAAAACCATGTTATTTTGACATTTCCAAATGTACCATAAAATCCATGCAAACTGATGACTAACCGCAGAGGAGAACACCCTTCAAAAAAATGATTTGTATTTACAAAAATTGATTGCATAGGAAAAACATCTATATAAGATGGAATCGTGAGAGTGCCCAAATTTGAACTGCCATGATGCATTCAAAAACTACATAATTTATTGATTCCTCTTCTACACCACATTGTGAACATTGTCTATCCCCTTGTATCCCCTCGTATCCCCTCCCCCGTAGATTTTTCTTTACCGAAGACAATTTGATACTTTTTCACAGAATATGCTTAACCTTAGGTGGGCACCATACTTTCCAACAAAAATCCTTTAGAGCAGTAACATCTGGACCATAAACCGGAAGTGTCTTTTTCATATCTCTCGACTTGATAACCAGATTTAACAATATAATTCTCATTTTGGTGAAGTGTCATCCATTTTGATTGGTTAAATGGTTTTGACTCAAGGGTAAACTTTCTATAATTTCACATCCACCAGGGTCACCAATTCTCGAATCACTTGTGAGTTCCATGTTCGTGATGTGATATTGATGAGGGAGTCCAATGTACAATGAGGATAAAGATTATGTTGATTACTATTTGCTGATATCGGGTGAATGGTTGTGAGCCAGGAATACTTCTATACTGAAATGGAAGATCATGTTCCCACCTTTTTTAATAAGTCACTTACTAACCAAAGATCTAGATGATACTATACTTCGCCAGCTGTATGATGGTAATGTTGGGGTTTCTCAATTAATCACTAGAACTGTTTTCCTAGCATTGTTGTATTAAATTCTTTCAGATCCTTGAATCACAGCTCCTTGGTCCTTACGTTGGAAAACTTGTCCCAGGATCGCCAATGCATACCTTTAGTATTATCCCCCGAACTCCACCAAAGTCTTACTACCGCGTTCGTCAACTTCTTCGCCACTGACTTTGGTATTCTGAAACATGAAATTACGTGATTTTCTAAAGCTGTAACCACTGATTTTATAATTACCTATTTTCCTTCCTTCGTGAAAACTTTAAAGTCCATCCATTGGCCTATTACACAATCGATCCTGAATGAAATCAAATATTTGGGTCTTTGACCCTCCCATACTCTATGGCATTCCCAGATAAGTTTCCATCCCTCCTATATTATGGATCCCTAGTATATCCCTGAGTTCCGTTCGAATAGATTCCTCCACTTTATGTCCAAATTACAAAGAGGATTTTGAAAATTTATCAGCTGAACAAATACTATCTCGCATTCCTTCAAAATCCTTAGTATGGTTTGACTCTCTTTTTTGTGCTTTGCAGAAAAAACTATCATCTGCGAAAAGGAGATGAGATATCGACGGGCATGTCCTTTGCAAATTTTACTCTTGTCAGCTGCTTCGATTTTTCCGCCTTCTTGATATTCACGATTAAAGCTTCCGTACACATAATGAATAAGCATGGAGAAAGTGGATCACACTAGTGTAATCCTCTATGTGGACTTATGAGTCCATGTGGCTGTCCGTTTAATAATACCATATATTATACCGAATATGTACATTACAGCATCAAATTATGTATTGAGGATCAAAACCCATTTTCTAAAGCAATGCTTGAATAGAAGCTCACTCCACCCTGTTATACGCTTTACTCATACCCGTCTTTGTTTCTATAAATTTTCTCTGACATGATTTATTGATCCTCAACCCATAGAATATTTCTTTAGCAATAAAAATGTTGTCTGAGGTTAACCGTTGCCATGAAAGGTGATTGAGTTTCCAAAATGAGAGATGGAAGACAACCTTTGAGCCACTGACATAAAAAATTGAAAATAATCTTATATCCTACATTAAAAGACTTTTCGGCCTCAATTATGTCATTCTTCTAATAATAAAACAATCATGAACTTATATAAAACAAACCATCATAAACTTATATGTTCGTTATTAATGATGGCTACAATACTACTTATATGGTTTCCAGAGCTTGGATCATCAATCAATGTGAATTCGTTTAATTCCAAGATCCGTTCTATTTTGGGGCCGGCAAAGATTAGATATCCAGATTTTTGGAGGTTACGTAATCTAATTTATTTCGTTTGAATAATCAATATAAGTGTTTCACCAATATGAAATAAAAATTGGTTTGAGATACTGAATATATATATATATATAGTCATGAATTGTATATGGGAGGATATTTTCATTTTTTGCTTTCCATTTAGAAACAAAAAAAAACTTACAGAATTAATCAAAAATATGTAATAAAAATTAAATATAATATTGTTGTCGTTAATAAAATTATTATTATAACTTTAATTATATAAGTTTAATGAGTAAATTCACAATTGAAATATATATTAAAAATATTTTCTTAACATTATAATGTTCTTAAAAGTCCAAAAAAATTCTTATAAAAATTCTTTAGGCCAAAAAAATTTATTTGGTTCTAAATTCATAAATATCAGGATCGTCCTGCTGCCTACAATTTGGTACCATACCATTAGCATCGTTGTCAAAGATGCAAACTGTAAGATATAGTAAAAGTCAAATGATTATGTATGGTAACGAATGAGAGAAATATTGTAACTTTTTCTGTCAGTTACCATTTTCCAGTTTAACGTATATGATATTAGATATATGAAATTCAATTGATTGGGTAAGATAGACATGGGCTTTCGAGTATCCCTTTGGGTATGGATACTATCCATTTGGATATCAATTTTTTGGATTTTTAAAAATAGTCTTATTCGGATATTATAAAAAAACGGGTGGGGTTCGAGTCGGATCCTCCCGGATCTAGATGGGTTCGGGTTTTAACCGAAGAATCAAACTACTCGATTCTATTTGGATATTTTGTATCCAAACTACTCAAATTTATCAAAACAACTTAAAAATCCAAAAATACTCAATTTATATCGTTCAAATTGGTTATTTTTTAATCCGAAAGTAACCATGGATATAATGTTATTTGAGTATTTTTATCCAAAACATCCATTTTTATCTATAAATACCAAAAAAAATTAATATATTTGATTTATAATTTTAATATTAGGTATTAATACTATTACAAATATAATTTAAAAATGATATTTTATATAAATATTTATATGTTTAGATATGTTTGGATACTCATTCGGTTCTCGGTGTGGATCGGGTTCGTTTTTTTTGGTTTTTGAAAGATGGTCTCATTCGGATATTTAGGCAGGAACCGACCGGGTCCGATACCCTATTTTCAGATCGGTTCGGATAAATACTTTGAGTATGGATATTGTTCCCAGCCCTAGGGTAAGAGATATATTGGAATTTAGGAGTGATAAAGTGTTTTAATTAACTATTGCTTTAGTTTTCAATGTAAATATTGGTATTTATATTAAATTTTATTTCAGATGTAAAAGTAACTAAATAGTAACTTATTTTATGAATTATCTATTGTAATAATATTTATTTAATATGTTTGTAAAATTTATAATTGGTATTTATTGTAAAACTGAAGAAAATGTATCTAAAACATCGTTCGAATCATATCACTGCCCACATAGATGCAATTTTTTTTGTCGTCAAATGCAGTTTGGAAAAACAAATTACGAATCTCAGTTGAGTCTTTTTTAATTACTCTTGTGAAATATTGACACAAGAAAAAGAGTCAATATTACTAAAGGACTTTCCCAACTCATGGCTAAAGTCTTGGCAATCCATCCAACTTTATCATGCTCTTTAGGGTTGGGATGGGAACTAATATATAAAATTCAGATACTTAAGACATCTCCAACCCATAACATTATTTTAGTGTTAAAGCAACACTATTTTAGTATAGTTTAATTCAACGCTAAAAATAAGTTCTTCTTCAACCACAACACTAAAAGATATTTTATAATATTATATTTTTATTTAAGTTCTTATTTGTTATTTATTTAATTGTATATTTTATAAATAAAATAATTGAATAGTATTTTATTGGAGTGAATAGTATTCTATTGAAGTGAATAGCTAGTTTTTTGGGGGGGATTTGAATGATGTAGTAAAAAGTAAAATTTTCATTTGATATTGATAGATATTGAGTATTATTCTTTGAATATTCTCAAGTTTGTTTAGAGTAGATAAGTGCAATCCCCGATTTATGGAAACTGTATGTACTATATATCTAGATATAAATATAATGTAAATTTCAAGGGACATAATATTGCTTTCATGGTATCAGAGGATTCAAAGTTCTGAAAATATTCTTAAAATCGCTTTTCTCTCTCATATTCTACTTCTCTTTTTTCATGTCTTCATCTCATCTCATAGCTCCTATCTTCTATCCAGTGGCAACATCACCTGAAATTCTCGAAAGAGCATATGGTGTTACTAATATCAAGTCCCATATTCATATCCTCTTAGACATTAATGATCACAATTATGATGCTTGGTGAGAGTTATTTTTAACTCATTGCCAAAGCTTCGATGTATCTTGCTACCTTGGTGGCACTCTCCCTTAAACTGATTCTGACGATGAAGCGTGCAAACCTACCTTCCACTTCTGGGTAGAAGCTCTTCATACAATTGTTCACAGTGGCAGAACCATAAACATTTTATATTGGGGTCAAAAAAAAATTAGTGAGTATAAATTTTTATTTTTAGTGGAATCAATATAATTTTTCTTATATAAAAAAATATTTTATCATTTTTCTTAAGTAAAAACAAACTTAAAAAAAAAAATAGTGGGGTCAGCTGACCCCCCTCCTTCTCAATTACCTCTTCCCCCTGATTGTTCATATTCTTAATTCTTTCCACCAAAACTATCCAAAACACCACACCATTCTCAAAGCCATATCCAATACTCATCTAAGAGTACTTGAATGTTTATGCTATCATAATCAAAACAATTATCAAACACAAAATCCTTCTCCAACATTTTCTGCCTATATCATTCTCGGATGTCTTCTGGTCCCCAAAATGACAGCCAAATGGATCGAGATTAAGTAAGGAAGCTGAATATATGGGTGTAGCAAATGCAGTCTACCTCTTATCCAATCCAGTCCAACATCAAAGAACGAAGCATATAGAGATTAATATTCACTTTGTTAGAGAAAAGGTTCAAATGAGTTAGGTGCATGTATTACATATTCCATCATCACTGTAAAATGCAAACATATCACAGTGGGTCTTCCATTATGCTTGCTCAACAACTTTTAATCTAGTTTGGGCGTGACAAACTCCGACGCCAAAATTGTAGGAGAATGATAGATACCGAATAATGTTTTTTGAATATTCTCAAGTTTGTTTAGAATAGATAAGTGTAATTAATACTTGAGTTATAGAAAGTGTATGTACTATATATATATATATCTAGATGTAAATGGAACGTAAACTTCATAGGAAACATTATTGCTTTCAATTTTTTGTAAGGTTTTACTCGCAATACTTAAGATAGCAAAAAAAAAAAAAAATCGTCAATCCAAAACATGGAAATCAGTTCAATTTTCTCGTCTGGCCTTATATAAGGTTAGGGGCGGCATGAAAAAGAAGAAATGCGACACAAATAATTTAAGAAAACAAAATAAAAATGCATTTTATTTAGTGGCAATAACAAATCCGGCTAATCATTTCATTATCTTCTCATACCTATCTTTTAATCTTTCTCTTTTTATAAGATCTCAAGATAAAGCCGACGTGATCGCTATCTTCATGGATCGTTATTTTCCTTTTTATTTTCGTTATTTTCCTTTTTTTTAGTATATTTTCCTTATCTTATAAAGCACAATTTTGCATGAAACGAACGCACACATACCTCACGAATAAAGGTGGACATGGCTAGCCATGATTTGCCAAAAAGTTTGGAGTATAAATCAATCATGCATGATACCAACATAACAATTTAATGGAATTTTACTGTTTCTTGTGAGTCTTTCCATTATACAATTAAGATAATTTTATTGATAAGAATTGTATGACTTACGTAGTTACGTTGGGTCAATGTCTACTTTTCTCTTTCATGCATCTACATGAGGCCAAGTGTTCGACTCCTTCTGTAAATGTATAGTAAATATCAGACATTCTATCTAAACAATATACCATGCAAGTTGAAAACAAAACTAAAATTTAAATCAAGAACCTATTCTAGACATAAAAAATCTCGATTCAAGTTGGTTACTTTTAACTTTTATAAACGCATATATAACGCACAGGCCAGCGCTGCTTACTTATATATGTATATTCATGACATGCAAGTTGGTTGATGATAAAAATATTTTATTTGAAGATGTACTCAAGAGGAACAAAAAAAGTTATTATTGGGTTCACGTTAAACTTCTAGGTTTACTATCCAATAAAAAAAATCATATCATATTATATTTTTTAAAGAAAAAATAATAGAAAATAATAGTAATTACCAAAAAAAAAAAGTTTATTTTTAATATTATTAATACTGTCACAATAAAACTCTAAATCCTAAACATTACTCTAAACCCTAAATACAAAACCCTAAATCCTTGAATCTTAAATACTAAACCCTAAATATTGAATCCTAAATCCTTGGATAAACTTTAAATCCTTGGGTAAATCCTATACCCTTGGGTAAATTCTAAATCCCTGGGTACTTTAAATCTTTGGGTAAACTCTAAATCTTTGGATAAATCCTAAATCCTAATGTAAACCCTATTACTACTAATTAGGATCTACTCTAGGATTTAAGATTTACCCAATGATTCAGAATTTACCCAATGGTTTAAGGTTTATCCAAGAGTTTAGGGTTTATTAAGGGTTTAGGGTTTAATGTTTAGAGTTTAATGTTTAGAGTTTAATGTTTATGGTTTAGAATTTAGTATTTATGGTTTAAGGTTTTACTGACGGTGTTAACAACGTAATTTTTTTTGTTAATTTTTACTTTTTAATTTAAAAAATATATTATGATATGACAAATTTTTATTGGGTGGTAAACCTATATGTTCATCCTAAATCCTATGAAGTGAACCCAAAAATAACTAAAATAATATGGAGCAGGAGAATGACATTTGATCGAGAGTCTGAGATCAACTACCTCTAGTAGAAGAGCCACAATTTATCGTAGTGTCTCCTTTCCTCTTCCTTTTGTTTTTAATTTATCTTAATTTATTTATTTTTCTTTTCTAGTAATTTATTTTTTTATTAATTTATCTTTATTAATTTATTTTTCTTTGCTATTCTAATTCTTCTGTCTTTATTATTAGAGGAAAATAGAAACAAAATTTTAGTAGAAAAACCTTCAAGAAGTTAACTATTATAAGCAGCTGAAAATATCTTGTTTTGAAATATTCATTTTGTTATTTTTTTAAATTAAATTCCTTTTGTATCGGACATTTCAACTGGTGTTTTGTTTTGTAAGTTTTATGTTCTAAAACTCAGCCGCATACACTGTATACACGAAGGAAAGGTGGTCGGCGGTATAATGCCGCTATGATTTTAACAAAATCAGTTAAAAATTGATAATGTAAAAAAGTAAATTGCTCACTATATGATTAAAATTGAATATGATATATTAAATTAATGATATTTAAGTGTAAAAGATTTAAAAAAATGTAAAAGAATAATGTATACGTAATTTAAAAATGGTTAACAACGAGAATTAGGGTGGCAGATTTTGAGTTGGAGAAGATGAAAGAGTAAAATGTTCAATTTACCCCTCATTTAAGTTTAAAAGGAAGAAAATATAACAAATAAGCTTCCTGTAATAAGAACCGGTAATTTCTTGGTGCTGCAAAACGCTCTAAATAAAAAAAGTAATAGAAATAGTAGAGACAGAGAAACAATCGGTTCTTTGCTACCAACTTCAACAAAAAAAATTGCAAGATATTCTTTTTACACATGTTTCCTTTTCACTGGTTTCATTTACTTTTATGATTTAAAATTTAACTTTTAGTTAAATAACATAACAGTTATTAACTTATTAATACTAAACAAGACTTTGACCCGCGCGCCCGCGCATATGTATTTTTCAAAAATATGTTGCTATTTGTTTTTGTTAAGGCTGAGAAAAAAACTCGAATCCAAAAAATCAAGCTGATCTCGATCTGAAAAAGTAATACCAAACCCGAACCAAAATTGTTTAAATATTGGAATTATTCAAAATTTTGGTATTTAGAGAATTCGAATCCGATCCAAACCGAAGAATTCCGGGTATCCGACTGTATCTGAACCGGTTGAACAAGTTGGAACGATTCGATCATTGATCAAATTATAATGTGGAGTCAATGCGATCCTCAAAATATTAATAAATATATTATGTTAAGTTAAATTTGTGTTAAAACAATTTTTATATATGATTTAAATATATATTTGATATAATATATTTAATATATTATGTTATTTTGAGTTAACATTTAAGTCAATTAACTAAATGATTGGCTTATAAATTCAATATTGCATTCAATTGATAGATTTGAGGAGATTGTAATCTTAAAATATTTAATAATGATATTTGAAAAATATTTCTTATATATTTAAAATTTATAGACTGTTTTACAAAATTATAAAAAATAGTAGTTGTTTAAGTGAATCATGCATATCATTTTAAAATCTTTCCTTTTATTAGTTAGAGAATATTGAGATAATTAGATAATTAATGATAATTTTAAATAAATAATTATTATAACTTAATGGCATATGGTTGTAATTATTGAGGAAAACTAAGGGTAGAAATTTATTTGTAGTTCAATTTTAATATATTAGATTGGTTAGAAACCATTAGGAAGATATTCACCGTTGACAATGCTCTAACAATCAACGTTAACCATACTTTATAAACGATGTTATGATTGTGTTAACCAACGTGACGGTTTGATATAATAACGGGCTAATCATTTGTTCTTTATGTTGCTGCTTCTACGGTATCATATGTTCCTTGTCAAATGGATGCATTGAATTTTCTAAGAGCATGTTTAACCCAAGTTTTTTAGTGGATTTCTTACACTATTTGCGGGTCCTACTGACATGTGGAGTCCGTGAACAGTGCAAAAACCGGTTACAAAAACTATTAATTAAGAACCGATTTTAGAGGGTTTCTTGCACTGTTCATGGACCCCACTGACACGTGGCAGTCCGCGATTGGTTCTTTTTTTTATTTTATTTTTAATTAGAGAAAAAAATTAAGAAACCCATTTTGGGTTTTTTTTGGTTAAACATGATCTAAGATTACAAAAATTACTATATATTTCATCTAAGGAGAATATATATACCTGAATGCATAGAAAGTTTAGTAACTTACAAAAGTTTTTTTTCTTGTAAAAGCAAGCCTACATAAATCGGTAAATTTGTACGATGGTATTTTGAAAGCTAATACTGTAAATGATTCTTATATCTAGGAAGGATTCATAAGCTTCTTCTAGACAAAAATAACACAATAATCTGTTTCTTGTTATAAATTTTTATTTTAATTACTATCGTTAGTTTTCGTGAGATTTATGTTTTTAGTAAACACGTGATTGGGAAAATTTGGAACATATAATTCGTTGAGGACTAGTCCACTAAACACCTAGGATCACAAATGTTACATCTCTAAATATTGCCATGAATGATCTCAGAATATAAAAGGAGTTTCAAAGGAAATGTGGTGGGTGACCATTCTTTAAAGTAAAGGCTCAAGTTGCGTTAACTTTCCAAGTAGTGCTTAGCTGGTGGAGGAGGTTGGAATTTGGAAACGTAACCAATAATGTGTTCTATTTTTTTTCTTCATTTTACTTAATTTTTGCATATTTATATGAGTATGTATATGTATATTTCTTTAAATGATATTAAAGGTGTGACTGGTTTTCCTACTACCAGCAGCATATAGCGGTTAATAATGGTTGTTAGCATTTTACAATAATCACAAAAATGCTACAAATTTTTTCAAATTCTCCAAACCTCATAAAATCAAAAACTGATTTCCGCTAATGTTTGTGGTTGCAGACGGTTGCGAATGGTAAATAAATAAATAAATAAATATATATATATATATATATATTTTTTTTTTATATAAAAAAATATTTTAAATTTTAAATTTTAACATTTAAATTTTGAAATTCAAAATATTATAAACAAACATATATATAATTTTTATACTTTAATTTTTCATTCACTAATAATATCATTTTTATTTTATAAAAATTTTAAACTAAAACTATCCACTATAGTTTTTAAACATATATATATATATACACATATATAAATGAATAAAATATTTTTTAAAAAATTCTAACAAAAAATCTTTAAAATAAATTTTATTGAAATTATAACTTTAGTTTAAACTAAAAAGTAATATTTTTATTAATTATATTATATTAATAATTATTATATTTTATAATATTAGTATGTTTTGATATTTTTATAATGTATTAATATTGATAATTTATTATTAAACTGATGCATTATCTCATAATCAACTAGTTACAAATATCCCACAAACGCAACAATTTCTAACTGTAGTACATATTGTATGAATCGCTTAATAACGCTAAAAACCGCAACCACACACATCCGAAAACTCCTATAACTGCAACTGCAGCGTTTCAACGAGTTATGCCCTAAATCACATAAAGTACGAGAAATTATGAAACGACAACAAACTAATAGCTTAAATCACAAATTAAACTAAAATTAGAAATAGAGAAATTGTATAAGATAACACAATAGTTGACTGGTTAGACCGGTTCGACTGGTTGAAGTGAAGTTTCTATTAAAAATATAATATATATATAACCATATATTTACACTATATGGACCTAAGAAGTAGTTGTACCTATGATACATTCTTTTTTTATTAACTAGAAAAAGAAATAATAAACATAAATTTAATTATATATACAGTAAAAAATGAATACAATGTAAATTGAAATTGATAAAAATAAAATGATTAACCGTTCAAATTATCATATTTATTTATTTTTACAACTAAAATCTCAAATTTTATGAATATGGAAAAATAAGAATAATATATGAGAGTCAAAAAGAGATTTTCACATTCTTTCTTAAGAAAATAAATTAAATAGAGAATTAATTAAATAGTGATAGTCAAACATTAATTATTAAATATTTCATTATAATAAAAATTAAAACCCCATTAATTATATGTTGACTTTTTGAAACTGGGTTTTGAAGTTGTTATGAATCACCAGTTTACCAGTTTTAGCGATTATTTTTTGGTTTTTTCAACGAGTCACAACCATATCAGTTTGACAGGCCGGTTGGTTTGGTTTTCAAAATGAAGGATAAAAACATGTATATTCCTATGGTTAAATAATTTAGATTTACATTTTAGATTGAGAAATTCCCTTAGATAGCCCATTTTAGTTTGTTTGTCACAAAAATAGTTTTTAAAAAAGAAAATGATCAAAATATTTTTTTTATAAGCTAAAAAATGCATATAAATGCATTTATACCCCTAGGGTTAACTAATTTGGATTTTAGGGTTTAGAGTTAAGGGGTGGGTTTGGGGTTAGGATTTCAAATTTTTAAAAAATATATAAAAAATGAAAATTTCAAAAAAAAAAAAGAGTCTATTTTGGTCATTTTATTTTTTGAGGGTTATTTTTGTGACGAAAACTTAAAAAGGGCTATTTAAGAGAATTGCCCTTTTAGATTTGATCGATGTGTTTTAATATTTTTTAAAAATATTTTTTAAAATTTATAATAATATTTTTTAAAATAGTTTCAAAATTAATTTTTAGATTTCAAAATAATACGAAAATAAAATTTTGTTTTTTTATTATCTTAAAATAATTACATTTTTATATCTATAAAACAATGGTATATCTGTAAAAACTTCTTTTGAGGTCTTTAGAGAAATTTGCCTTAGAAATATGTTTTGCGCTATCCTTAAATTATGGTTTTTTAGTGTCTTAAATAGTAGAAAAGTATAAAAGTATTTTAACTTAATTTTAATATATATTTTTAATTCCCAAACTTTTTTTACATGGAATAATACATAACTAATTGTTTTAATGATTTTAGTATACTTACTCTTATAATATATTTATTTTAGTACTCAAAGTATGTTTTAATCAAAAATATTAGTAAGTTTTAAATATTTTTTTAAACTCTATAATTCAAAAAAAATCTTAAGATTCCTGAAATTTTATTTTCAGCTTTAGAAATAAAATAAACTAAATTTTCGACAATATTAATTTTTATAATACTAGTTTAGGTTAATTCAAATTTATTTTGTTTCACAAAGTTTAAAACTAAATTATTTATTTAATTCATAATTATTTTTTTCTAAATTTTAATACTTTATTCAATATTTGAAATTTTAAAACTTTTTTTTTTGAATATTTATATATATATTTTTTGAAAATTATTAATATTTTTGATTAAAATTAGCATGGTTTGGGTATTAAAATGAACACATTTTTACAAATAAGTATAGTAAATGAGAAAAATATTTATTAAGTATTAAATTGGTTATTAAAAAAGTTCAGGTGGTAAAAAGTTTTTAAAAAATTTGTTGAGATATTTTTATGATTCTTTTCTAAATAATATTCCTACTTTCTAAAATGATATATGATTTACATTTTTACACATAATAATAAAATATTAAATTTGTTATTAAATATTTATTTTTGTAATCATCTATTTTCATAATTTTAAATCTATAAAAATTCAGTAAATGTAATTACTATTATAAAGCTATTAATGATCATTATTATTTGATAAATATTAATTAAAAATAAAAACTAACTTTTTGAAGCTGTGTTTTCTAAAATATTCATTTTTATAAAACGGAGAGAGAGAGAGAGAGAGAGAGAGAGAGAGAGAGAGAGAGAGAGAGAGAGAGAGAGAGAGAGAGAGAGAGAAAAAA
>MU105897.1:0-91421 GCA_012274485.2 Sinapis alba | reverse complement strand
AGAGAGAGAGAGAGAGAGAGAGAGAGAGAGAGAGAGAGAGTAAAATTAGGGTTTTGAATAAAATTTGAAGAATAATCTGATACTAGATCTTGACCCACACTTGCAAAGTGCAAAATATTTTATGATGAAAAAATGATTAATAGCTTAACAAATATTTTGTTAATTTGTAAAAATTTTGTGTACTTTTCTTTTTTTTATATTTAAATCAGTGCTTTTAAATTTTGACACAGACTCGCGGTCAAATTGGTTAATCCGGTGATCTGATATTTCAGTTTTACATTTTAAAAAATATTCATCTTTAAACCTGCAAAAGTTACTAAAACCTGAAACTAGCCGATTGAAGTGATGGATGGCCGATAAGTAATCCAATTGTTTAAAAAAATTGTTATATTTTAATAATTGTACATTTTAATCCAAATTTTATATTTCACTATTTTGTAATTTTATGAAATTATGACGTTTCTACAAAATTTTGATAGAGAAAATGATAGATATAAAAGGATGAAGTACTATAAATATGTTGTGATCATATCACTCTTTTTATAATCTTAATTAACTTTATTATAAATGTTTTATGTAATTTATCTTGTTAATAATTTTATTCATAATAAAATAGATTTAAATTTGTTGTTTACAACTAATGTTAAACATTTTTCAGATAATATATATTTTGAACATTTTTCATAATCATTTTTGTTATTATTTACAATATATTTATTTTTAATGTATGGTGTTTATATATATATATATATATTATTTAATAGCTATTATTGAGTTACTATGGTAGTTAAATAAATAACATAATCATTATTTAGGAAATATATCACTACAAGAAAACATGCATGTTACGTGGAAGAATTACGAAGAAAAAAAATTCTCATAAAAACACGAGTAAGTAATTATGACTTTATGATGAAATGATATTTCATTATAAAGTCACTGTGACCTCACAAGGAAAAGACTTCATCGTAATGTCTTTGTAACTTTACAATGAATGTACGAGGAACGAGGAGATTCGTCGTAAAGCCCTTGTAACTTTACAAGGACTTTATGACAAACATGTTACCGTTAATTTTAGGTGAAAACATGTTATAAGTATTTGTTCACCCAACTGAAGTCATCATAAAGACTTGTAAAGAACATGTTATAGAGTTATAAGAACCTAGTAAAATATTTCTTTGTAAATCCGTAGTTATAATTTCACTTACCAAACTTGGAAAGTTCTATATATATATGTACATTCTCATTCCAAAGAAACACACAAACAAAAAAAATAAAAAAATGTTTGATGGTAGAAATATTTATAAATTGCGGAGTTGGATGTATAGGCACAAAGATTCTGCTGGTAGAGTGACAAAACAAAACAAAACATATAACTCCAAAATCTCCAAACAATAGCCAATAATCAAGTAAGTTTGAAGAGATTTCTACTGATGTGTCGTTATCAAGTAAGTTTGATATAGTAAACGAATGCATACATTGATTAATTGGATTTTTTTTTTAATTAACTGGGGGATTTCAGACATATAGAAGAACACATACTAATCTCTAAACGGAGGTATAGTCTATGGATGACAAATTTCTCGGGGTATTCAAATAAGGTCTAAAACATGGCTCCATATTGGCTATACATGTTTATCATCATGGAGTTGTGATAGGTCTCAGATTTTATCACTTGCAATGTTATAGGTCTTTTTTAGAGTCTTTATTATTCATTTCCGAGTCTGTTTTAGGGTAGTTTCAGATTTAGGTACATTTTGGGCAACTTTAGAGATTTTGGAGGTTTTGAGAGTTTTTTGAGATGTAGAACTTCACATATGCGTAAGAAGTTTAGAAGTAGATGTAGAACTTCACATTGAGTTAGCTTTCTAATAAGACTGATTTGCGGTAAATCAAGATCCTAGATCGAAAGTTATGATCATTTTACTGAAAGGTGGTCCGTCTGAGCGTGAGTAGAAGCTATCGAGGATTCAATAGATACAAAGAGCGTCGAGAGATGCAACCTGAGCGTCAAACGACGCCCATCCTGAACTGCCCATGACGAGTTTTTATCAGTCTCCAAGAATTTCAGTTTGACCTCAAAGTTTTCCTTATTTACAAAATAGCTCATAATGTATTTTGACCTATATATATTATTTTTTAGACATGGTTTAGGCTACGCTTTCTTTTAGTTTGGTTTTGAGATTGGAAGAGAAGAGAAGAACTCCTTCTGAAGTCTTCTTGGAATTCATGTAGATTTGTCTTTGAAGTTTATTATGACTGGAATAGGATTGTTAAGGTTATTCATAGTTTTCTTCAATAAGATTGATTTTATTGCTTGTTTCTATAGTGATTAGAATAGCGCGAGAGTGTAACTTACGACCTAGAAATATTGATCATAGGATAATCAGAATAGCGGGGAGTGTAACTTATCACCTAGAAATAATGGTCATAGGATAATATGAATAGCGGGAGAGTGTGACTGATTACCTGAACCTAATCTTGTTGAACTAAGTACTTATTCACAATGAGAGTTGGTCTAGGATTTTAGTTGAACATATAGGAATCTGATTTATTGTTTGTTTGATTCATCGGATACACAATGGGAGTTGGTATTAAATTTGAGTTAGACATCTAATAGTTTAACGTAGCGAGAGTTGAAAAACGTACTATTGTTATTCGAGTTCTAAAATTTTTCTTAACAAACTCTTGGCATCTATTGGTTTATGTTTTGAATCTCTTGTTTGATAAATCTTTGAATCTAACACTTTACCTATATATTTACTTTCTGCATGTTTTACTATATTCTACTTTCTGGCTTAGCTTAGCTTGACATTGTATCATCGTTGAACGACATTGTAGCATCGTTGAATGACACTGTAGCATCAATGAATGACACTATAGCATCTTCGAATGACATTGTAGCAGCATCGAGCGATAATATTCATCGGAAAAAGATCTTAGGAATACGAGTTGATCACTAGCATCGACCAAAGTCCTACAAACGTCAGTCAATGCAATTTCATCCAAGCGTCAAGCGACCGCTGATCAACGTCGTTCGACGCTCATCACAGATGGCTTGTATGACCCAATTTTTCCTTGGTAAAATTTTACACTTATTTTTTATTTCCTTCGTTAATCTCAAACTATATAATATTGGAGACAATGTTGCTTAAGTCTGGGGGAGGTGTATACTGACATTGTATTTAGTTTTGAGTGTCAGTAATTTGTTTTATTGAGTCAAAATTGAGTCAGTTGGGGATGATGAACTTTTTTGGGGAACCAACTACTTAACCACTCTCTAGCACAATTCTTTGATTTGCTGACTGCATAGTATACTGAATGGAAACACCAAAGTTGATCGACCTGCCAGTAAAATTCATCTTGCTAAGAATGTCTAAAGGAAACAAAACTGTCCTCGAACCTTAATATGCACAATTGCTTGTCTTGGAGCTTGGTATACACTGGATGAGATTCCTCCCGCGGGTCTGAAAGGTAAAAATCTGTAGATTAGTAATAATGAAATAAACTAATATTGTCATATCAATAAAAAAAATATTATCAATTTTTATTTGGATGACATAATATTTTTTTATCAAAATTTAAAGAAACAAAAGTTTATGTAATATTAAAAGTATATAAGTAATTTAATCATTTTTTGATCAAATGTTAAACTTATTGATCACCAGAAAAAGAATGGTTATTTATAAATAAAAAACGATTAGAAAATCATGCTACTTTACAAACTCTTATTATTGCCCAATGTAGGAACTGAACCAACATTGTAGAATACCCTCAAGCCCTTTCTTTTCATGATACCGTGAAAGAATGTGTTATCTGATGGTTTTCTCAATCAATCTTGCAAGTTAATTTGCTTGTTGATTTGTCTGTGTGTCTTTTTCATTTCTCTCGCGCCAGATCTAATAAATGGACACTTGAAATGCTAATCTCAAAATAATAGTAACCAGCTTGTCATGCGCAATACTGAGAATCCGAGCCAAAATCTCAGTCCAATCAGGCGCAGGAGCTGGACGAAGTAATAAGCTGATGACCTGCAGCCAAAGTCCATATGTCTATGGACACGCAAAAAAATAAATGATGCCTAGATTCCTCTGACTCTCCACAGAAAGAACATCCCTGCACTATCCCCCACACTCTCATTTTAGTCCATGTAGAGAGTCTGTCATGTCCCCGATTCTAGATTGGATCATTGGACTCGACCATGGTGCGAGGAGACGCACCAGTCAGGTCATATGACCTAGAGACAAGCGTATCATGGCTGAGTAGAAGTGTTAAGGGCATCAGAAGGCTGAGACTAAACCAAAACAGGATACCGTGTAGAAATAATTTGCTTGTCGATTTGTCTGTGTGTCTTCTTTCATTTCTCTCGCGCCAGATCCAATAAATGGACACTTGAAATATTAATCTCAAAATAATAAATGGTTTTCTCAATCAATCTTGCAAGTTAATTTGCTTGTCGATTTGTCTGTGTGTCTTCTTTCATTTCTCTCGTGCCAAATCTAATAAATGGACACTTGAATGCTAATCTCAAAATAATAGAAACCAGCTTGTCATGCGCAATACTGAGAATCCGAGCCAAAATCTCAGTCCAATCAGGCGCAGGAGCTGGACGAAGTAATGAGCTGATGACCTGCAGCCAAAGTCCATATGTTTATGGACACGCAAAAAAAGAAATGATGCCTAGATTCCTCTGACTCTCCACAGAAAGAACATCCATGCACTATCCCCCACGCTCTCATTTTAGTCCATGTAGAGAGTCTTACATGTCTCCGATCCTAGATTGGATCATTGGACTCGGCCATAGTGCGAGGAGACGCACCAGTCAGGTCATATGACCTAGAGACAAGCGTATCATGGCTGAGTAGAAGGGTTAAGGGCATCAGAAGGCTGAGACTTAACCAAAACAGGATGGAGGCGAGTGAAAGGGAGCTGAACGAGTGTTATGGCAGCTGGGCGATGCGGTAAGCAAGCTCGACCAGCTAGATGAAGCTCAGTGTAGCTCAGCATAGCTCACTGAAGTTTAGGTCAGCTCCAGTATCTGGAGTACTAGTTCACTCAGCTGGGGCAGCTAGCAATCAGCTCACCCCAGATGGACTGAGTTTTCGGGTCTTGGACGATGGGATCAGGTCATGGGTGGTTATGGGTCCGGGCTGGTGGTCAATGGTAAGCGATGGATCTGTGGGTCTTGGCAAGTGGACCAGAGACATGGGCAATGATGTTAGGCTTATAATCGATTAGCCCAAGTGTAAGTGAAGCAGTTGGGGAGCAGTTGGAGCCAGTTATAGGCGAAGGGGTATGAAGGGATCAAATGACACCCAATCGCCCCTCATACGCACCTGTTCGCCCAAGGCGGTTGGTGAGTCTCTCTTCTATAAATATAGACCCTTGGGTCGATTTTGGCTATCAATTCCTTTAGGGAAAACTCTGCCCAAATCTCGAAGAAAGAAAGAGAGAGAGAGAGAGAGAGAGAGAGAGAGAGAGAGAGAGAGAGAGAGGCGGTTGAAGATAAAACCGAGTGGTGGTGGAGTTTGTTCTTTCCGGTGAGAAGGTTAACTGTAGGGGAAGAAGTAGATCGATTGAAGATGACAACCATGCAGAAGGAAAAGGACTTAAGCACTCCTGAGCGCACGCCCAAGGTGAGTGGTGTTAACCGCACCTATCTCCCTTAGTCGGCGGTTGTTTTCCGTATGGGCTTTTGTGGTTTGGGTCGGTTGCATCCATCTGTCTCCTTTGCTTGCTTGATCGCCTATTCTCTCTTATGTTGCATTCAAGTGGGATGTTGATATGCAGATGATCTATGAACCAAGGCCTTGACCGGTTCATTAGGATGTCCATAGCCTTCGGCTGGGCTTAGACATGGATTGGATTATTAGTGGTCTTAATCAATGGGTTAGATCACATTAAAGTAATCCATCTATAGATGGTTCATATTGATAGGCAGTTGTCTCAGATGAAATTCTAGACTTGGCCGAATGCTTAAGATGCTGGATTAGATAGGTTTATGGAATTATATAAAGGAACTGAACCATGCATGATAGAATCGGTTGTTAGGATATCAATTTATGTATTTATGTGATGTTGGTTTGCGTAGTTCCAGGCTCAGACAAGGACCGTGGTAAGGTTAAGGAACCCTGAAGACCTGGGCCGTAGATGGATGTGTGATGTATTAGGTAGCTCGTATATTATGGATTTCTGATAGCCTATTGTGCAACTAAACTTATGTATTGAATCACATCTTTTATATTTATAAA
Organism: Sinapis alba; assembly: GCA_012274485.2. Taxonomy (NCBI): domain Eukaryota; kingdom Viridiplantae; phylum Streptophyta; class Magnoliopsida; order Brassicales; family Brassicaceae; genus Sinapis; species Sinapis alba. Next base: position 85,170 of record MU105897.1, on the reverse strand, counting down.
ATGACTATTTCTTTTCCATCTGATTGTTGTGTAGATCAAACTGAATGAACCTCAAATGATTGAATATAACTTAGAAATATTTAACTAGACTTGAATCATATAACTTTATGGTATAAGTGAGATTGCGATCTGGTTGGATTGAGGATTCCAGGATCGGGTCTTACAAGTTGGTATCAGAGCATACTTGATTTTAGGATAGTTGGGTTATGGTTGTTCATCACACATCTGACTGTTGGGTCTCACAATAAGGTTGATTGTTTTGCTTAGCCTTAGGGATTGCTTGAGGTTTATATAATTATGTCTTGTGCATTGACATGATTTGAATCCTTAGGATGGAAAAATCAAGACTAAGTCTCGGAAGGGCAAGAAGGCAGCTGGTGCATCAGGACTTGTGGATGCATCAGAGCTTAATCCGTAAGTGGCCTTGCCTACTCAGCTGGAAGGGGCAACTGATGCAGCTGGATTGCCTATTAACCAGCTCAACCCAACCGAGGTTCAGCGAGAAGGATCTGTATTGCATCTAGATGGAGATGTGATGGAGCTGGAAGGCAGCTGGAGCAGGACCGGGAAGGTGAAGCTGAGTCTTCCCAAGCTGGAAACCGAGCTGATCCAACTATTGTTGCAAACAATGGAAGGACTGGCCTGGTGGATCAGGCAGTTGATCCATCCATGAAAGATGTGTTGGACGCCATCAAGATGATGGGGACTCAAATAATAGCACTGACTCAAGTGTTCACACCATTAGTGAATACATCGGTCGGACAGGTTACTCCAGCTCAGACGGCAGCTCCGACAGCTAATAGATGAGTGTTACCTGCAGCTGAGGTGATTGAGATCGATCTACCAGCTAGGGGATCTCGTAGAGTGGACTGCCTGACTGTTCTGGAGCACATATCCTACATGGGGACCAAGCATTTTTCAGGTAGTGTGTATCCCATTGAGGCAGATGAGTGGAGAAGCCGGTTGGTTCTCAACTCGCTGTCTAGAAGACTACAAGAAGGACATTGTGGTTCACATCCTGGAAGGTGATGCACACAACTGGTGGTTGGCTCTTGACAAGCGTATCAATAATAGCATTGAACGCTTCTATGACTTTGAAGTTGAGTTCAACAATAAATACTTTCCAGCTGAAGCATGGGACCTATTGGAGTCTAAGTTCTTGGATCTGGTCCAGGGTCGCAGGACAGTTCGTGAGTACGAGGAGGAGTTTAACCGCCTCAGGCGCTATGTGGGAAAGGAGCTGGAGGATGAGGCAATACATGTTCGCCGGTTAATCAGAGGCCTTAGGGTCGAGCTCTGAACCTACTGCTCAGTCCGCACCTTCCATACCGTGTCTGAGCTGGTTGAAAGGATGGCTATGCTGGAGTCTAACCTTGCATAGGAGGCTAAGCTGAGGTCTAGGAGTCATATGACTTCTACTGGTCATAGCAGTGACCGTAAGAGGAAGAGGGACCAGGCCGAGGAGGGTAAAACCTCAAGTGGTAGGCTGGAGTGTCCTATGTGTGAAAGACACCATGGAGACGAGTGCTGGAAAGCTATGGGAACTTGTACTCTTTGTGGTAAGATGGATCACACGTCTCGTGATTTTCCTAGTCCGATGAGTGATTCTAGGACTTGTCATTATTGCGGTCAAAAAGGGCACTGCCGTAGGGATTGCCCCAAGCTGCAAGTTGGACAAGGAAAGAGCCGTGTTGAGGAAAGCAAGTCGTCCAGAACCAGGGGCAAACCTCAGAACCACGTGTGTACGAGCTGTCCAAAGATGCGGATGAGGCTGGACTATTCAAAGTGATCTCTAGTAATGTTACTGGCCTTATACTTTTCAATTCAGTAGAATTGCATGGTATGGAACTTAGAACGGTTAGATACTTGAATTGAGTCTTGTGTAGGGACCCTAAGTATTGGTGTATTGAAACACACATACTTTTCGATACTGGAGCTACACATAGCTTTGTGAGTCCAAATATAATCGGAAAGAGATTGTTCCAAATTGGAACAGTGGATTGTCTTGGCATAGTGAATGTGGCTGGTGGGAAGGTAATTGATTCACTAGGTTTGGTTAAAGACATCCCAGTGATGATCCAGGACAGGACAATGCTTGTTGATCTTGTTGTTGTCCGCTTAAAGAATCACGAAATAATATTAGGCAAAGACCGGCTTGGAAAGAATCACACTACTCTAGACTATCACCGGGGAAGGGTGCAGTTTGAGAATGAGTTTGGACCCCCGATCAGGTTCTAAGGTATTAGACCGACCTCTGGATGCTTACTGGTATCAGCTATCCATGTGGAAAGGATGCTTAGGAAGGGTTGTGAGGTCTATTTGGCTACCATTACCACTAAGGTGGTCGTAGGCGGGGGTGGCCCGGACGGGATTCCGCTGGTCCGGGAGTTCCATGATGTGTTTTGGGCGCTACATGGCATTTCCCCTGATAGGGCTGACCTGTTCATAATAGAATTGGAACCAGGGATAGCCCTGATGTCCAAAAGTCCCTATCGTATGGCTCCTGTCGAGATGGCCAAGCTGAAGAAGCAACTTAAGGAGTTGTTGGATAAGGGTTTCATACGCCCGAGTGTATCGCCTTGGGGAGCACCAGTCCTATTTGTGAAAAAGAAGAATGGTAGCTTCATGCTATGTATTGATTATCGTGGATTGAATATGGTGACTGTGTAGTACAAGTACCCATTTCCCCCGGATTGATGAGTTGCTTGATCAGTTCAAGAGAGCAAAGTGGTTCTTCAAGATCTATTTGACTTCATGGTATCATCAGATCCCAATCGAACCAAATGATGTGAAGAAGACGGCGTTCTGGACCATGTACGGCCACTATGAATATGTGGTTATGCCCTTCGGACTGATCAATGCACCAACAACATTCATGAAATGATGAATGACATCTTCAAAGACTTTTTGGACGAGTTTGTAATTATTTTTATAGATGATATATTCGCTTTCAAAGAATTTCTTAAAATTCAAGCATTATTATAAAATGAATTTTAAATTATTTATTTTCTTATAGAAAATATGAATTCCTACAAATTTTATCAAAATGGTTCAAAAATATATATTCGCTTTCAAAGACGTATTAGCTTCTAAATCTAATAAAAATAAGAACATCATAGATTGATGATTAGAACAATGATACAAATATATGACAAGAAAAATTATTCTCAGCTTAAAATCAATAATTTATATATTACAACATTTCAATAATAAAAACACATTTTTCTTCAGTATAGAATATCTATACTATTAAACCACATATATTATCTTTAAATCTATTTTGAATACATTGTTTTTCAAGATAGAATATTTATACTATTAAATTACGTATATTATTTTTGAATTTATGTGTAATAAATATCATATTTTGAAAAAAGAACAAATCATAAAAATTCAATGGTTATGATTATAAATAAAAATAATAGTAGTTTGTAAATCGATCAATTTTTTTTTTTGTGTTTTCTATGTGTGGATCAAAATTTAATTGTAAATTGAAGTTACAAATACTGAGATCCATAAATGCCTGCTTTGAGTTAATGTTGATAGATTAATATAAAGAGTAACCTGGCATTTCCAAAATTTTCGAGGATTACTTATCTTTTTCCCTATATTTTTCATTTATTGTGTGGATCAAAATTTAATTGTAAATTGAAGTTACAAATACTAAGATCCATAAATGTCTGTTTTGAATTAATGTTGATAGATTAATATAAAGAGTGACCTGGCATTTCTAAAATTTTCGAGGATTACTTGTCTTTTTTCCTATATTTTTCATTCATTGAGTATTAAATTTTGAAAAATAATTTAGCTCGCAATACAACATTTGTTTAGTTTTTTTGAGAAATGCTAGATTTGTGTAGTTTCATTTATAAATGATTTTCCTCCGATTTTGGTTTTCATTTTGGATGTTTAATTTCAATTTTAGTTAAAAATTTAAAAAAAAAACTTGAATGTGTCTAATTAAAGAAAACATGGTTATTTATTTCTATGGTACGGACAAAATTGTGAAACGGCTTTACTATTTGTCGCATAAAGAAACATGTATATCAGGATTAAAAAGAGCTAAAAGTAAAAACGGCATATAATGCTTTGACATACTGTGTCACGTGAATATTTGTTTGGTAACGTAGGTTTAGTGAACTTTGTAAAATTCAGTGTCACCAGGTTTTCGTAATATTTTAATCATAAGAGAACAATAGAAAATGTAACATGATAGTTATATATATTATACTCCTTCCGTTTCATATTATTTGTCGTTAGGGAAAAATTTTTGTTTCAAAATAAGTGTCGTTTTAGAGTTTCGATGCAAAATTCATTAATAAGATTCATAGGTAATTGTGTTTTTATTTTTCTATTGGTTGAAATGTGGTTAGGTGTATAGGTAATTGTATTTTTATTTTGAAAATATACAAAATCATATGTTTTCTTAATATGTGTGAATAAACCTAGAACGACAAGTAATATGAAACAGAGGGAATATTAGCTGTACACTAATTCAAATATAATTAAACGCACATAAAAGCTTGAAATATAATGCCAAATTGTTTTTCGTAAAGTTTTGGTTATTGACACTACCAAATCACTTAAGCGTAATTGTACGCAAAACGTGGATATAATAAAATTAAATGATAGGTTGACAAAAAAAAAGTTAATGATAAAATCATTTACCGAAAAAAAAAAACGAAAATCACAAAAATACCGTATGGTATAAAATATTTATTATGTCTTCTAAATAAATAAGAAATTGGTCAAAACCACACAATCGTAAAATAATTAATTAGGTCATTGTTTCTTTCATTCTCGAGTTTTCCAATCAGAACTCTTTTGCGTATATATGGATGCATAGGTAGAATCTAGACATAATCCTTAAAAAGAACGTGCCTAAACTGAGATTGACAAGCATTAGTAATATAATTAATCAAGTATTTATTTCTTAAGCGGGAAAATCGCATAAAAAACCTTCAAAGTGGCAACCACTGGACACTTTAAACCTTCAATTTATTTAACAAGCACTTTAAACATTCAGCGTGAAACTAGTAACATAAAAAACCTTCAACTTGGCTTACTTGTTCATCAAGTCAAAAATGTAACCTACATTGTTCATAATCGATAACGTATCGGTTTACTTTTTTTAAAAAAATATATATTTTATTAATAAAATAAATATAAAAATACAGAAAAATAAAAAATTTATAAAAAATTCAAAAAATATTAAAAATCACTAAAATTTCATAAAAATCACAAAAAATCACAAATTTTTTTTTCATAATTTATTATAAAATAAATATAAAAATACAGGAAATATAAAAAATATATATACAAAATCAAAACAAATCATAAAAAGTCATAAAAAGTCATAAATTTTTACAAAAAACAAAAAAATCTCAAAACAAATCATAAAAATTCAAAAAAATCAAAAAAATCAAAAAAATCAAGAATACAATTATATTTGTTTTAAAAATTCAGAAAATATTGCATTTTAGTGTTTATTGGTTGAAGATTTTCTAGATTTTTATAACTAGATTCTAAAAATATCTGAGGAATAGTGTGTATTGAAAGCCACAGCTACTCTCATTAGTATCCATCATTCTATTTATTCTATAATTTTGAACTTTCCCAAATCCAACCAACAAACACTAAACATCACAAATACCAAAAAAAAATGCAAAATAGCAGTTAGTCTTTGGGTTACGATTAGTCTAATTTAGATTATAACAACCCGTTATCGTCAAATGATTCTAGTGAACCAAATCAAACCAAACAAATTAAATTCCAAGTCTTTTAGCAGATATTCACAAACCCTATATTAATTTAGCTATAAAAATCCAGAAAATCCAGTAAGTCTTTTATATTTTCTATATTTTATACTTGTTTTAGTAACAAAATAATATTTTGATTTTGATTTTTGTGAAATTTTATGTTTTTATGATTTTTTATGATTTTTTATGATTTTTATGATTTGTTTTGATTTTGTATGATTTTTTTATATATTTTCTGTATTTTTATATTTATTTTCACAATAAAATTATGAAAATATTTTTTGTGGATTTTTTGATTTTTATGAATTTTTAGTGATTTTTTAATATTTTTTTTGAATTTTTTATGAATTTTTTTATTTTTTTGCATTTTTATATTTATTTTATTAATAAAATTTTTTTTTTTTTAAGTAAACCGACACGTCATCAATTATGAACTGTGCCGGTTACATTTTTGACTTGATGAACAAATAAGCCAAGTTGAAAGTTTTTTATGTTACTAGTGTCACGTTGAATGTTTAAAGTGCTTGTTAAATAAGTTCAAGGTTTAAAGTGTTAATGGTTGCCACTTTGAAGGTTTTTTATGCGATTTTCCCTTGCCAAAACCAAAATTAAAACATTTATATTGGTAAAGTGTGGATTGTTGTTATATGTGCCTATAATATTTTTTTTTTTTTTTTTTTTTTTGCAGTACAACTACAGTGACACAATTTTTTTAAAACTTATTCAAAATATTATTGTTCACACAAACATTTCACTTTTTCCATCTCTCCTACACAAACCCCATTCCTCTCTTTGGTCCTAACCCTCGATATATACACGAAGTCCTCGACATGCTAAGTTCGTGCCATCAGCTTTTATATTAAGAACACTTACAAATTTTAGAGCATGTCCATTAAGGGGTTCTTATGGAGGGGTTCTTAGCGGGATTTAAGAACCGGTTCTTAAATCCCGCTAAGAACCCCTCCGTAAGAACCTCTGATGGAGATGGTCTAAGTGAGATCTTTCTTCTTCTTCCTCCCCCTAAGACCCCTAAACAGTTTATTTTAACCAAAAGAAAACCATGCCTCTTTTCGACACTCACAACACGTGGGCCTTTGTCTTTGGTTTGATGGGTATGATACTAACTGTTGTGTTCATTTCATATCGAATGATTTATCTACAAGTTCCTAAATCCTAATCAATTTATAGAGACTTAGCATAGATTTATTTATACCATTTTGTTATATTCTTCTGTACTTTCCAGGAAATGTCATCTCCTTCGCCGTGTTCCTCTCTCCTGTGTAAGCTCTATTCACATATTACCTCAATGTCTATTAGATAAATAAGACATATAATACTTTATCTTTGTGTTATCACATGTTAATACATCAAAAGTATCCGTTATAATGAGACTATATGAAATGGATGCAGGCCAACGTTCTATAGGGTTTGGAAGAAGAAGACAACGGAAGGGTTTCAGTCTCTTCCTTACGTCGTGGCGCTCTTCAGCGCGACACTTTGGCTTTATTACGCAACACAGAAGAAGGATGTGTTCCTCCTCGTCACCATCAACTCTTTTGGATGCTTCATAGAAACTATCTACATCTCTATCTTCCTTGCCTTCGCCCCCAAGAAAGCTCGGGTACCTAAACATCCTCAATTCATATATCTATGAATATGTGTTTACGAAATCAAACCAATCCTATAACTTAAATACTTAATGGATGCAGATGTTGACAGTGAAGTTACTTCTTCTTATGAACTTTGGAGGATTCTGTCTGATTCTCCTTCTATGCCAATTCTTGGCAAAAGGAACTACACGTGCTAAGATCATTGGAGGAATATGTGTCGGATTCTCTGTTTGTGTTTTTGCTGCTCCTCTAAGTATAATCGTAAGCATTCGAAAGAGCTAATTAAGTATATAAAGAGGTCACTAATTAATATATAGTTTCAATATTAACATATTTTATGATTTAAAACACAGAGGACGGTAATAAAGACAAGGAGTGTGGAGTACATGCCCTTTAGCTTATCCTTAACCCTTACAATCAGTGCTGTCGTATGGCTCCTTTATGGTCTTGCTCTCAAGGACATCTACGTTGCTGTAAGCCATTTCTCTTCTCTCTCTGTTTATATTTTTATATACTTAACTTGTACATATTGCATATTTGCATGTACCGTCTAGATACTCGTAGAAACACACATACTCAATATAGAAATTTACTGACCACCGTAATCCCTATAGAAGATCACATATACTGATATGGAAAGTCAATAATCTTAAATTTTGGCGATAAAAAGTATATAAAAATATATAATATGTTTTAACATTATTATCATGACTTGACGTACCAAACTCAAAATCTATATTATATGAAAGTAGGTGCTTTTGTTTCTAATGAACCTGAGACTTAAAGGTTCTAATCATAGATTCATAGATAAAAAGAGGTAGAGATTTGCAAAAGATAAAAAAATAAAGAAAGCAAAACCCTTTTGGTATTGTCCTTTACGATTAAATAGTTGTAAAGAGACTAGCTTTATATTCCAATTTTTTTTTTTAAATAATATAGCTTTTGCAAAAGAAATTTAATAGTAGAGTTCTTTTATCTCTATTGTTACATACTCCCTCCGTTTTATAAAGTTATATATTCTAGAGAAAATTTTTGTTTCAAAAAGATTTATTTTTTATATTTTTAATGCATAATTTATTAATTAATTGTAAATTTTTTAAAAAAATAATTGCACTTACTAAATTTTTATTGACTTAAAATTATGGAAAAAAGATAATCACAAAAAATTATGTAAATTTAATATATTTTATTAAACTGTGTGAAAAAAACTAAAATATGTAACATTTTGAAACAGAGGGAGTAGAAATTAAATATATTTTACGTAACTTATTTCGATGCCCCACAAGTTTGCCATACATAGTACCTGCGACTACAAGCCATAAAAATATGTGTTTCCGACCATTTTAAAGTATCTACTATTTCAGCCTTCTATTTCTGTAATATCCAGTAGTTAAATTGGTTTAGGTGCATATTTAGTGTGTTATAGATGTTAGGTTTGAATCTTTTAACTAAATCTTCTTTTTTACTGTTTTGGTTACTAAATAATATGCCAAAAATAATATTTTGCTTCCTGCCCTTATTTTTTTTCGGGCCGGGCCTTGCCATAAACTTTACTTTGTAATTAAGCTTATTTTACGCACTTTATTCATAAATTATAAAGTGGAAAAGTGAGTGTACTGAATATTTATTATCATGTTGTTGCCACTAAACAATTTTTTTTTGCCTTTTGTCTTTTTGCAGTTCCCTAACGTGCTTGGTTTTGCTCTGGGTGCACTTCAAATGATACTCTACGTGGTCTACAAATATTGTAAAACGCCGCCGCAGTTGGGAGAGAAAGAAGTGGAAGCTGCTAAGTTCCCCGAGGTGAGTCTCGATATGTTGAAGCTAGGCACAGTGTCATCCCCTGAGCCAATCGCAGTCGTTCGTCAAACGAACAAGTGTACCTGCGGAAATGATCGGAGGGCTGAGACTGAAGATGGACAAAACCGCAAGCAGTCATCTTCCGCAACAGCTACATGAACACGAATAAACAATCTCGTTGACGACTATGCAATGTTGATTCTTACCCCAACTTGATATACCAAAACCAACCACCACGTGTACCCGTTACGCTGTCGTATTTTTCTGAGTTTATCAAGTGTGCGAAGTCAAGAAATAATTTCCCGGGATAATATATTTGCATTTGCGAATGTAAAATATGTATTTCCGGAATTAAATTCTCCACTTCTTTTTAAAAATTTATGTAATTATCTATGGGGATATGTATATTTCCTATTTATTAATCAAAAATATCTATCCTCATTGTCTATCCTATTGTTCTAGTTCATTACATGTTGGCTGATTATTATATTGTGGTATTATTTTCTGACTTTAATACTAATACTAACATTTATGATGTGAGAGTTATGTCGTTTTGGTCTCAGGCTTCATTTGGGCTTAATGGTTTTCTTCAAGAAAACCAAAAGAGTCGGGCCAGAATCATTTAAGCCCATTCCAAAGTAAGTTCGTGATGAGCTGAAAAAGAAGATGTTATGGTGGAACAAGTGAGTAACAAACATTGTCGTCTTTATTTAAATGAAAGGGGAGTTATAGAGGACGATATAAAACATCACTGGTTCTTGCTGTTAAGGTTTCGATCTATTTAGCAAGAGAACTCGTGAATGTATCTTGTTCGTCTATCTTCTTTTGGATGGACGTGAACATTTCGTTGATATGCTCAAACCTGTGGTTTTTGCATATATGTGTTGACCGCAGAAACGTTCGCAGCTGGAGTCTTTTTAGTGCTGGCATCGACGGGATTGTCGTCGCGCAGTTGTTGATTGTTGTTAGCGTCTCTCGATATGATTGACTGAGCATGTTGCGACTGTGAGTGAGATTGATCCGTACCCCCCTTCTAGCGCCAAACTGTGGGAACCAAAATTCACACCGTTGATTTCCGTGATCGAAGGAAGGCTAAGAAACATTAACTTTTCCTGAGATCTCAAATTTCTGCTAAACCACACGTCAAACAATCAATAGCACGCAAAACAAATGAAAAACAAAGATGAATCAAAAAAGAAAGCAAAGAAGATCTTATTCCAAATCTACGTATGAGATATTACACTAAGTAAGAGTGTTTGGCCACAAGAGCTGACAGCGAGTTCTCTAGTTCTAGTAATCAAGGACTGCAAAAACCTAATTGAGTCATAGCTCGGTAAAAACGGAAATATGCCTAAATTGCTTTGAGTGCTAGGTTTTCTAAGAAAAGTTTTGTCCTATGCGCCTTATGCCTTGGCTCTCCTTATATATCCCTCCAAGGTCAGTCATCTTTTTCCTTTTTTGCCCTCAATCTGAATTTATCCTTTCATAGAAACTATCCTTATCCTCTTGATCTTCATGTTTATCGCGAAAACTCGACATCTATCTTCTTTCCACTTATTTTCTGTGAAAATCAAGTAAACCGTCATAGTAGTTGGATTCCTTCTCGTGTAGAGTTGTAAGTGGGGTTTTACCGTGTTTTGGACCTTCTTGGGCTGTTTCTAAACTTTAGCATTTTTACAATTTCTTTCGGAGACTTCTCTCTTTGTATGATGCTGGTTCTCGTATTTGTTAGTTTTCCAAGGCAATATAATCTATCATATAGTTGTGATAACAATGATGGTAAGTTAACCGTTATCGTTTTATACAATTAATGTTCAACTTTTAAGAAAGACGAGGCTTTGCGGTTTTTATCGTAAAAGTTCAACGGTAAATCCAATAAAGACAAAACAAATATCAATTCGATGAAACTTTGAAGACTAATTATGTGCCAACCCTAAGGCGGGGAAATGAGCATCTTGGACCGTCCCCGCCCTAGGGCGGGTTGGATCGAGGATCGTGCCTGCTCTAGGGTGGGGAGGATCAATCTCAAATCATGTCGCCCTACGGCAGGTTGGATCACGGATCATGCCTGCCCTAGGTCAGGCTGGATAGCAGACCGTGCCTGCCCTAGGACGGGTGGATTTCAGATTGTGCCCTTCCTAGGGCGGGAAGGATCAATCTCGGATCGTACCCGCTTTAGGGCTGGTTAGATCGTAGATCGTGCCCGCCCTAGGGCAGGCTGGATCGCAGAACGTGCCTGCCCTAGGGCGGTGAGGATCCACGATCGTGCCTGCCGTAGGGCGGGGAGGATCAATCTTGGATTGTGCCCGCCCTAGGGCAGGTTGGATCGCCGATCATGCATGCCCTTGGGTGGGGAGGATCGATCGTGGATCGTGTCCACCTAATCCGGGGTAGATTTTGGAATGTGCTCGCCCTAGGGTGGGGAGGATTGATTGCGGATCGTGCCTGTCATAGGGCAGGGTGGACCGAGGATAGTGCTTGCCTAGGGCAGGGAGTTCTGGTTTAAATCGTGCCCTTCCTAAGGTGGGGAAGCTTAGACTGGAGCATACTTGCTCTAGGGCAGGGAGGAGGATGCGGTAATCAGGTGGTTCCGTCTTGATTAGACATTGTCGCGGATTGAGATAGTCGAGATGACGAGAAGTTATAAAAATTCCTCCTATTTTTTTGTAATCTCAGGAATCATTCATTTGAAGATTGAGTAATTTTGTCGAGAACTTGCTCCTTTGAGTTCTTCACGTATCACACAAAGTTTTTAGTCACTCGTGTTCTTCTTATTTAAGGAAGGAAGATTTTTCTGTTATTGTTTTCAGGCACTGGTTCTGTCGCAACCGATTTTGACCCCAATACCTATCATTCTGAGGGAGACGCTGACGTGCATCCAAGAAGAACAAGAAGCCAGACGACTAAAAAAAACTCATCATTCGATAAACCCATGACGGAATAAGAAGAAACTTCTTCTGAGTAGAGAAGGAAGAGATACCCGAGGAACAAGCACGAAGCATCCGTAGCAAGTGCCGACAAGTTTGGAAAACTACTGATGGTAGTCTTGATGAGATGTGAGCTCTCCGCTAATATATCACAAAAACAGCTGTGGAAGTAAAAGCGGTGACATGGCAAATTAATCACGCTACCAGCACCGCACCTGAGATCGACATACTTCTTGAAGAGGCGGTAAACACCCCTTCATGTCTCGTATCAGGGAGACGATAGTCTCGGACCAAGGGAAGATTAAGATCGCCACATATAACGGCACCAACGATCCTAAAGCGCATCTGCAATCTTTCCAGATCGTGATGGGAAGGGACAAACTCAGGGAGAACGAAAGAGACACATGCTACTGCCTCCTTTTCATTGAAAATCTCAAGGGAGCCACACTCAAATGTTTTTCTCTCTAAAAGTAAAATTATATCAGAAACATTTGTCAACTCTACTCAGCATTTCTCAAGTAGTTCTCCATGTTCATGGATAGAGAAACCTCTGAGGTGGACCTTTGGAGCCTAGCTCAAAGAGAACATGAGCAGGTTCAAGGCTGTTATGTCAAGATTTAACGGAATCAGCGACAAAGTGACCCTGGACGCGCTAAAGAAATCACTATGGTCAAATCAAAATTCAGAAAGTGGGTATTTCTCGAAAAACTATGCACAATCCAATACGCTCTCCACAAATCCACAAACTTCATTATCAACGAAGAAGAAATGAAAGTCCTGGCGCAAAAACACAAGCCTCCGAAAGCGTCTGCAAAAGACGATGCATCTGAATCAAAGCCGAAAAAGAAGTTTCCTCGTAATGACAAGTAAGTCCATCACGAGGGTGAAGATGTTTGAGGAGCGTATAACTATGCCATTGACTCCCATTAGAACAAGGTACAACATCAAGGAACAAATAGACCCGAAACGTATCTTACGACACAAATGCCTTTTGCGAGTTTCACTAGACAAGAGGCCACTCCACCACGAACTACAAAGTTCTTGGGGCAAGGCTGACAGAAAAAATTACTCGCAGGAAATATCTTTGATGTAACCAGCATAAAGGACCTCGTTCGAGACACAGACAATCCGCCAAAAAGTGACTAAACCCCACTAACAGAAAACACGCCTCAAGGGAATCAGTCAGGAAAAATGGAAAACGTGGTAGAAGGCCAGACGACAGAGGAAACGACAACAATCGCTGCAAAGTCAACTTGATCATCGGAGGATCGCAGTACTGCCACGACACCGTTTTGTCGGTAAAATCTTATCAGTGTAAGGATGAATCAAGCATCAACTGGTCTCCGTCTCTTGATCTCCCAAACAATATGATCACCTTCGAGGAATATGAAACTGTCAAAATCGACAAAGCTCACAGCAACCTGCTCGTGATCAAGTTGCCACAATCCTTGTAGATACCGTAAGCACTATTGACATCATCTTCCGTGAAACTCTCCAAAGGATGAACTTTGATTTATCTGAACTCTTACCAACGCCGAAACCACTAACTGGTTTCTCTGTCACAACGTCAATGACTCTCGAATCGTCAAGCTTCATGTTATGGCCGAAAGTGTCACAAAGATCGTCGATTTCTCAGTCATAGGCAACCCTACCATCTACAACATATTCATGGGAGCACCTTGGATCAACTCCGTGCAGGCCATCCCATCAACCTATCACCGTCTGGATTATCTGCGTAAACACACGAAAGCGAAAAGAAAGAAACAACAAAAATATCAACGGAAAATTGTGCTAAGGAGTTTTTATTAAATTACAGAGTATTACCGAGAACAATATAGAATAGAGCGATGCTAACAGTGAGAATCCTATAACGAAAGCATAAAGCGTTCTAAGTATTGACTTCGCTAGTCTAGCCGCCTAAGTTCTAAAAATCTCTTAAAGCTAACAAAACTCTCTTAGGTCTAAAAGTTTCGGATCCCGGCACTCCTTGCTCTAACTCCCCTTAAATACGCCTTCAAGGTCGGTTGCTTAGGTTTATCCCTTTTTGGAAATATTCTATTTTCTCTCGATCTTCATGATTATTCCTGAAACTGGATATTTATCTTCTCATACAAATAAAAAATAAACTGTCATACTAACTTTGGGCTCATTCTCGTCTAAAATCGTAAGTGGGCTGTTAGCCGCGTTTAGACCTCTTTAGGCCATTTTTTTACTTTCAATGTTTTGCGATTTATTTGAGAAGTACATCACAAGATATGCTAAGAATTCCCCTGAGGCTACGGGAAATCAACATTTTACTGGGTTAAGTTTCATTTTATGAAGGTTTAATTGTTGAAAGCATTCTTGTAGTTGGGCGACGTGATTCTGCTCGTTAAGAGATTTGACAAGCATATCATCGATGTAGACCTACATAGTCTTTCCGAGTTGCTCGAAGAACATACGGTTGACAAAAAATTGGTAGATTGCGCCTGCGTTCTTAAGTCCAAACGACATTACTTTGTACCAATAGGTACCACGGTCTGTGATGAACATAGTTTTCACGATCATCAGGATTGATCATGATTTGATTGTTCCCTGAAAAGGCATCCATGAAAGACAAGAGTTTGTTTTCTGCTGTCGCCTCAACCAAATGGTCAATATGCAGCAACATAAATCTATACTTAGGACATGCTTTGTTGAGATCGATGAAGTCGACGCAGACTCGCCATTTTTCGTTTTTCTTTTTAACCACAATGGGGTTTGCTAGCCAATCTGGGTATTTTACTTCTGTTATGGATCCTACTTTGAGGATTTTCTTAACCGCGTCATTGACTGCAGCAGCTCGATCGGGTCCCATTTTTTGTCTTTTTTGCTTGACTGGTTTGAAAGTCGGGTCTACAATGAGATCGTGACATGTTATATTGATGTCAATTCCGGGCATGTCCTCTGCGTACCTAGCGAACGTGTGAAGGTTCTTTTTAAGACAGGCTATGAGTTTTTTTTAATTGTATCACAGAGGTTAGCACCGATTTCAACGCATCGTTCTGGGACCGCTTCGTCGAGGCATACTGAGACACAGGCTCGTAAGTTGGTTCTCGTTTTTCCTCTAAGGCTTCAACCTTCCATAATTGCCAAAAGGTCTCCGTTGGATCTTATTCCAAGGTGTTTTCGACGAGAGTTGATTTTTTCTTCTTTTTAAGATAATTTCCAGCCGTCAATTTTTTTCGTTTTAATTCCACAACAAAGCAAAGTGATAGTTTCCGATCTCCCCAGATTTTTTTGATTCTTTGGGGAGTTAGAAACTTGAGGCACATGTGGTAAGTTGATGAGATTGCCTGCATAGAGTTTAGCCATGGGGTGCCTATGATTGCATTATAAGATGAATGGCGATCGATGACTAGAAATTATATGAATTTTGTAATGCTCCTGAATTTAACTGTGAGGTTAATGGAACCGAGAGTCATAGTAGCTTCCCCCGAGAGTCCTACTAACGGGATTGGTATTCCCGTGATTTCAGATAGGCTAATTCCCTTTATGTCGAGGGTGCTTTTGAATAGGATATCGGTCGAACTTCCGGTGTTGACTAATACCCTTGCGACACCGATATTTGTGATTGTCAGTTCTACAACAAGAAGATTGTTGCGAGGTTTGACCTGGTCGGCCGTTTCCCTTTCATGGAGTAGATGATATCGCTGCTTATTGGATCAGACATGTTGCCTTCTGATCATTCGGTGATTTTAGTGTTAGAGAATCCGTCCCCCCTCCTTCTAGCGCCAAATTGTGAGAACCGAAATTCACACTGGCGATTTTATGAATGGAGGAAAGCAAGGAAACCCTAGTTTCCTTGAAGTCTGGATTATTTACGTAAACAGACGAAAGTTTAAAGAAAGAGACAACAAAAGTATCAACAAAAATTTGCTCTAAAGCGTTTTTATTGATTAGTATTAATTGAATTACAGAGTATTGCCGAGAACAAGATCAAATAAAGCAATGCTAACAGTGAGAACCCTAGAACGAAAGCAGAAAGCGTTCAAAGTATTGACTTCACTAGTCTGGCCGCCTAAGTTCTAAAAATCTCTTAAAGCTAACAAAATTCTCTTAAGTCTAAAAGTTTTGTATCCCGACACTCCTTGCTCTAGCTTCCCTTAAATACCCCTTTACGGTTGGTTGCTTAGATTTATCCATTTTTTGGAAATATTCTATTTTCCATCGATCTTCATGATTATCCCTGAAACTTGACATTTATCTTCTCTTACAAATAAAAGATAAACCGTCATACTAATTTTGGGCTCATTCTTGTCTAAATCATATGTGGGCTGTTAGCCACGTTTTAGACCTATTTGGACCGTTTTTAGACTTTAAACATTTTTGCGATTTCTTTGAGAAGTCAACTTCGGTACGACGCCATTTTGTATAAAGGAGTTTAAATCAATCATACAGTCAAGGGATCTGGTGTTTTAAGTTATTCGTTGCCATTTTATACGATCGATTTGCATTATACGAGAAAACAAGTCTTCACGGTTTTTATCCTAAAGTCTCAACGGTAACTCCAATCGAGACGAAAGTTTTGTTCTTTGTACTGTTTCTCATGGACTTTAGGTGTGGATACCATCGTAACCGGTTTTGACCCCAACACAAAACAAGTTTGTTAGGAGTAATATGGAAAGTACATCTAGAGTCTAATACCCATTCATCTTTAGTTGCTTGAACACTTGCTGTGAGAATCATGGGATGTTCTTTATCTTGTGCAACATTAGCCGTCTCATATGACTTGTCCTTCCTGTTGGGACAGTCGCACTTGAAATGTCCCTCTTTCCACATTCCCATCATTCTTTAGACTTACTGGGATTTTTATGTTTTGATTTTGACATATAACCTTTTATCTTAGAGTGATTTATTCAATAGCTTCTCCCACGTTTATCAGTTCTTCCTCTATTAACCACTAGACCTTCTACACTTGATCTTGTCTTTCCCATGAGGCCTTTTTCTCTTAACTCAGCTTCCTTAGCATATGATGAGGTAGTAACTTCTTTAACTTTCAATGTATATTTTCCGTTACCATACTTCAGAGTATGAACTAGAGAGTCATACTGAGGAGGTAGACCCGTTAAGATCTGAATCGTCTGATCCTAACTGAAACATGAATGTTCAAGCTTGCAAGATCGTCAACTAGCCTTAGGAAGATGTCTAGATTTTCTTCAATGCTCTTATCTCCACAATTTTATAACTTGCAAAGCTTTGATAAATTCGATTAGGGAGAAACTTGGTTTGATAATCACCCTCTAGAGCTTTCCATACTTCCAAAGCCGTTGTTTCTTTCATGAACTTTCTTAGAACCATGTTGTTAAGCTTGAACAGATCAAGTTCCTTGCACATGTGTCTTTATCTTTAGACATAAGATCTTTCTTGGCTTCAACTTCAGCCTTAAAACTTGAGTCTTCTTTTTCCTTAGTATCCTTTATTACTTCCTCCTCCTTGAGAACATTTATGGTTCCTTAAAGCTCAAGCTGCATAAGCATTTTAAACTTCCACATTCCAAAATCAACCGAACCATCAAAATTCTCCATTTTGAATCTCGCATGAACATACTCCATCGAGATCAGTCAACAATCACAATCAGTACACGTAGTACAATAACCAGAACCCCCGAGCCGCAACCTGTCTCTGATACACTTGTTAAGAATCCAAGATTCAATTTTGATCAAACCTAAATGTTCTAACTTTGATTGTTTAAGCTCGATTCAACTAAATACTAAGTCATCCAAGCAATAAAGAACACGCAAGAGTTGTTTACCCAGTCTTCGTTTTCTAATGACTGGGGAGAGATCAAAACTCTCAAGCTTTTCCACTACTGATCGATGTGATACAATAAGGAAGATGATACTGAGATTGATATTGTTTTCTCTTTGTGTAGCTACTAAAAGCTCATACACAAGACGTACACTGGAGAAGACTATCACAGCGACTACGACGAGGATGACTCGCTATCTGCCTCCGAGCCTTCTGATGACGAAGACTAGTAGCCTGAAGCGGAGAAAAGACGTTGATCTCAATAACTGTGAACACTGGCTGGATTTCTCTATCTCAATCGTGCTTTCTCTCCCTGCTAGTACCTCTTATTTCTCTATCTCGGTTACTCTCTAGATTATTTTTAAAACTTTGTTCTAATGCAGAACATGATTTTATAGGATGGTACTACAATGACTCTGGACTATAGACAGTGAAATCAGGATACTGGCTAGCAACTCATCTATCAGATAATGTTCAGATTACCCCCACCCCCACCCCACAGGTAATGTAGAGATTTAAAAAAAAAAGATGATTTGGAAGACAAAAGCAGCCCCAAATGCAACATTTTGTATGGAGATTAGTATCACATGGACTTCCCCTTGGCCAAGTCTTCTCTTATCGTCATATTAATCAAAATGTCATTTGCCCAAACTGCCTACAACTAGAAACAGTTCAGCATGCCTTTCTGACTGTGTTTGTGCTCAACAACTGCGTCCAATGAAGCGAAATTGGAAGCTCTGCTTACAAACAATCCGAATCTACCCAGTATATGGATCCTCTGGAGAATGTGGAAGAATAAGAACATGCTTCTATTCCAGAAACGGCAAACACCTTGAACCAAATCTATGTACTTGGCAAAATCTGATAATTATGAATGGAAGACCGCGCATGATTATATTGTCACACACACCTAGAAACCCCCAAAGTAGAAGGCGTATGAATAAGTGGAGAAGACCACCAAAAGGATGGATGAAATGTAACTATGATGGATCATACAACTCGCTAACTCACCATGGGAAAACAGGATGGCTGTTCAGGGGTGAAAAAGATCTTTACAAGGGAGCGGGAAATGCTTTTTTATCGCAGACAAATAAAGCACTGGAAAGTGGATTTCAAGCTTTATTGGTCGCAATGCAAAACGCATGTACGAAAGGATACATCAAAATCATCTTTGAAGGTGATTGCAATAACTCGGTGGAGCTCATCACGAAAAGAGCAATCATTCTTGGAATGTATAATTATGTACGAGAAGTATGGAAATGGAGTAACAAGTTCGGGGAGGTCAAATTCCAATGGATTCCAAGAGAAGACAACAAACTTGCGGACATACTTGCGTCTCAAGTCATGCAACATAATGTAATGTTTCAATTTCATACATATGTACCGTATATTATAAGGGAAGCACTTCACCATGACTTTATTATATCATCAATATAAAGTTATTTACGGGAAAAAGAAGCATTTATATAGTTAAAAACAATAATGTCAAGTTATAAAATTTGGTATTTGCATAGTAAAACTGATTTGATGGTAAATATTGGTACTACGTACTAATCAACAATAATTTGGATTGAGTAAGAGAACAATAAGATAGTTTAGATGAACATATAAATATTGTTCAAACGTGAAAATATGCAAACGATACTGAAGATATAGTGAAGGAACCAAAAAACTACACGTTCACTACAAAAGAAGGACACTTTGAACGTCACAGAACTGCTATCAACAATATGGAAATCTAATTGATATATTTTATGGAATTTCCTTTCTTGGACGGATCACAATTTTCTGGAACTACATAAAACTTTATAATCGACACAATAATTAAATAGACTTATATGTATAAATATTAATTAGGCATCTTTTTCTCTTTTATTAAACATTTCATTTTTCTTCCAATATTTAGACATCATTTGTTTTTCTTATAACTGTAAATATATAATTTGTATAAATAATCATTATTTGCTTATAATTTTCTTATAGCATCTCTTTTACATCTTCATAAGCTCTTCAAATATCTTCATAGCCGAAGAAGGAAGTCCAAGAAATACATTGATGCTCTTCATATCATTGAGACCTGGCAAAAACAAAATAACTTCTTTCCCCGGTAAACCAACCGGTCCAGAGAAAACTGGTTTTCCCCAGCCGAAATCCAATTTATGCAATGTCAATCTCGACCACGACGTGATCAGAAGTGTGGCTGTCAAACTCGTCTGGGTCCGGTTCATCTCCAAGTAATCAATAGCTGATCTCATGAAACCATCAGTAACTAATTCAACCACTTTCTTCACCAGACCAACCGAATAAGGAAGAGGATTTCCAACCAATTCTCCCGACGAAGTCACCAAACCGGTTAACACAATCCCATTCCCACAATATCCTACAGGGATAGGTGGGATGAATCTTGACCGTCCATCAGCAGCAAAGAGAAGTTTAACACGTTGTTCCGATTTAAACCCTAACGCCTTGCACCGTGATTTCCAAAGAAACCCGGTTAAGGCTTGAAATGTTGTAACCTTATTGTTATCATTAATATCTTCTTCAATTGCTATGGTCTTAAGCTTCTCTAGTGTTTGGGATTCAAAAAGAAATGATTTGTAGACAATTTTTTCTTCATCGTAGAGTTTACAGATGCCAGAAATATCTTCGATTTCGTCGAACTCATTGTGTGGAAACTCGATTTTTGGCGGGTTTCGTGGCCGGAGAATGGTACGATCCAAGAAAGGTGGGACAGTTAAAGGGAGGCCCTTGGCCGTCTCACACCACGAGTTGAGAAATTCCGAAGCAGCGACTCCATCAAACAAGTTATGGCTCATGCCAAGTCCTAGGATAAAACCGTCGGATTTGAAATATGTCACCTGAGAATTGAAATTAAAGTAACGGAACAAAAAACTATATTAAAATGTTTTATTCGTCTGTTTCACCCAAAACTTTAGTATCAATAATAAACAAACACTAGGGTAGTAACGAAATAATATACAGCTAGCTAACTTATTCCCATCTTTGTTTAGTTAACTAGTACGTCAGATTCTAAGATAATAATGCAACTGAGTACGTGAGCACTCTAATCCTAGCATAGTTATTATACTTAATGACTAAATGTAATTAACGTTCAAGCCTCGGTTCATTTGTTACTATCTATCTATACTATACTATTATTTGCGAAACGATTTTCCGCATTCGAGTTCTCACGTTAAAAGTTAGAACGGCTAATAACAATATTACTCTTAATGAATAATTTATCTATATTATTTATTATATAATTAATTATAAAAAACAAATCATATGAAATATTGTTTATACCCTTAATGAATAAAATATATAAAATAACCAAAAATAATAATATATATATATATATACCAAGAATCTAAAATTAATTCATATATAATATGTTGTTACCGAAAATATCTCTTAATAAAACAGTTAAAAACTAAAAACAAAAAACAAAAACCCATAACTAAATTAATCAAATTTTAATTATTAATACATGTATTAATCAATAACTATAAAATGTTTATGTCCGCATGTGCGGGTGAACCACCTAGTTTTAATGTTTTTTTCATTACAAAATAGACATTTCTAGAGTATATGTTGTCATATTAAAATAGAATTCGATTATTTCGATAGCTGATTTTCAATTTAGTTACACCATGTTATCATTTTATTTCACTTTGTTTCTTTTTTTTTTTGTCAACAAACAACTATTGTATTACACAAACTCGAAGTGGTCTCGATAACCACACATTTGATTTCACTTTGTTAAACACTACTATCTGATGTCATTGTAAATAAGATGATAGATGCCTCGAACCAGCAACATCCTCTGACAAAACTTAAAATTATTGCAAGTTATGGAAAAAGAAGGAGCAAGAATATCAAGACCTTACCTGAACTATCACCGGCGGAATATCAAGAATATTTGAGGCAGCAGGAACGTCGTAAACAAATTTCTCGAGTATCTCCATTCTATTCTCAGAGATAGCCTCTTTGATCATATCTATCCCACAATTAGTCTCAGCTTCCACCAACACTACTCCTTCACTGCTGCAATTCACGGCGATCTTCCCTTCTTGGCTGATCGTCAGCCGTCCGGCTACAGGGTAGTAATGAACAAGAACCTCTGACAGAGATTTCTTTATCACATTGTAGCATTCTTCGTTGGTTCTTGACTCCGATTTGAAGTAATATACCGTTTTCACCATGACGCTGATGTTTTGGTCGAGGTTTGAGAGATAATAAAGTCCCTTTGGAGTTTCTGACTTGGGAGCGACGAGTACAGGGGATTTCGTGGTCACGACGAACTCGGACGAGTCGGCCATTTCAAGGATTTCGATGAACAAACCTTAAAATGTTTAGTTAGAAATTTTTGAATCCAAAATTGGAAAAAAAAGTGGCGAATGGAAGAATAAGAGAGAGAGAGAGAGAGACAGAAAAAGCTTAAGGACGACTAAAGATATTGAATGGAATGGACAGAGTTAAGAACCAAGACAGATATGATATAGTGTTCTTAGGGGTCTTTAAGTAGACTTACAGGGTTTATTATATATTATCTTGTTTAGTAACTGAAGAATGTATAGCTAAATAGACAAGGAAGAGAAGAAATGGCTTAACAAGGACCACTAAAGCTTTGGCGACTTAAATAAATTTACATATATGTATATATATTGCCGGATCGGAATGCTGTATTTTAAATTTTAGCAATTGTGATTTAATTTGTTTTTAATGAATATTGTATGTTATTATTTACTTTGTTTCGTAGAATTATGGGTTTTGGATTTTTTAAATCGAATCAAAACAGATAGCAAAATGAAATAAAATTTATGGATATTTTATCCAGACGTTGGTCGAATTTATTGAATCTGACTGACTAATTGATCATAAGAGTTATTTATACGGATAGGGCCATATTTCACGTAACAGGTCTAATATTTATCTTAGAATTGAAAGTTAATAAACTAAAGAGGTGTTATGCATTCATGTATTTAGTAGAGTTTAAATCTAAACACAATTTACTGTTATTCAAATAATAATTTTAAATTATATTTTAAAATCTAATATTATTCAATTAATGATTTAAATCTAGTTTTTAAAATCTAGTGTTATTCAACTTTCAATAGATTTTAAATTCTTTGTATTTTCAATTGATAATCAAATCATCTCTTAAATAGTTATATGAATAAATGAGTGAAATCAAAATCCAAAACATACTGCAGAAAATTTAAAAAAATTCAATTTATTTAAAAGTTTTAAATTTGATAAATTATAATATATTAATAATTAATTTTAGATTACTAATTGAATAACACCTCTTAAACCATTCCACTAATTTCTAGTCGGAGATCCTCCGAGTTTCTGGTCCTATCTATTCAGTAACTTAAAGCATACAATAAAATTTATGTTGATAAATCACTACATAAAGTTTGTACGGCTCTTAAATTTCATTTAAAATTGGCAGTTAAAACTAATACTCAAGATTTGTAAATTGAATTTAGCAAAAGGAAAAAGAAAAGATTTGTAAATTGCGTCACGCGATTCACTAGTAAAATAAAAGCCAGATGTTGGAAACACCGAAACTGGTCTACTGGCTAAAAAATTTATTGTAGGTTTAGATGATCATGATATACATATTTCTGCTATTTTTATCATATATAGTTACTATGAACATTTTCAATAAGAATACTTGTCCATACATAATTTAAATATAAATTTAATATTTACGTGTAAAAACTTCTCTTTTTTAGAACTACGTGTAAACAATTTTCTTTTTTAGAACTACGTGTAAACCATTTTCTTTTTGAGACCTACGTGTAGAAACCCATGCAAACACAAATATTTACATTTATAAAAGCTTCGAACATTTATTTATTTTGCTATATCTAAAATCTATAAACAACAAAATATTGTTTTGAGTTATATTAATTAGTGATAGTACAGGTCCGGTTTCAAATGGGCAAAGCACATTAGAAAAATAATTCCCCTTAGTGAATTTTTTTTTGTATTCCAAATATATAATCAGAACTATGCAAAATGTAATTTAAATTTATTTTTCAGAATTTAAAAGATATAAATTTTTATTTTTAAAAACTTAAATAACAAAGTGCCTAGCTATTTATATTTTATTAATTTTATTAAAAATCAATTTAGTGACTCATGAAACATAGTCGAACATAAATACTTTTATATGATTTAAATTCAAAAAATCAACAACTGAAACGGAACTGTTAGTAATGTGAGATAAAAAGTTACTATGTTTGTATAACAATCATCTCTTTTTTTAGAAATTGTAACATCGCAATTGTATTATACTTTCTTTTGGTAATATTCTTCAAATATTGAAGTTCCATGAATAAAAGTTTTATATATATATATATATGAACAAATTAATCTAGTCAATTCAAATTGACATTAACTATATCTTGTAAAACTCTATTGAATTTTCAGGATTTTATAAAGCATAATCTAGTTTAGGATAATTTATGTTTGTTTAGGTTTAAGAAACTCTTAAAACAAATTATAACAATCACTAAAATATAAGGATGATTGAGAGATGCAGTAATTCCAATAGCATGATTCCTTTAGATAGCGGTCGTATCTTGATCACAACGGATTTACTTGTTTTTATTATAAAAAGAAATAAAGATGTAAGTGGAAAAAACAAAAGCTGGACTTGAACCATCCAAACTAGTGACATGAAGTAAAGAACACAACTACTATACTAAAGAGATCTTTAAATATTTCACGCCCAAAAAATATACATCCTTTTGGCACCTAAAGCTCATGTTTTATGTGCTTTAGCCTAGAGCCTGCCATGATTAGTGGCCACTGTTGATTAACATCTATTTCGGTGTTTGTATATATTTTAACTAGTAGTCAGTCTGCACTTCGCGCGGAATATTATTTTTTTGTGATATGTCATGTTATTTGTATGACTGATACTGATTTTGTTATAGAGGTTTGTTCTCCGTTGTTGTGGAGGTGTCATTCATTTTAGATAAGGATATTCTTACAAAACATTATTCGAATGTTCTTATTATATGATTTAGTTTGACCAAACTCCAGAGGTTTTGTTAAGGAAAGAAGTTCAGTTGCGAGACTTTTTGTTTGTTTGTGATGGTATGATGTAATACAATTTTTTTAAAAAAAGAAAAGGAAGACAACTTTTTGCTGATTTTAGAAATAAGGAAGTAATGAGGAATTCATAGTCTACACAACGCTAGTAAAACTAATCTTATCACACTTATTAAGTCATCCAGGATATGCGTTGGAGCTGAACTACGATCTAAAAACATGCAGTGGAAACCAAGTTGGATAAAGATTACTGTAACGATATATGTGTGACCAAATGAAGAAAGTGCAGATAAATGCAGGTGATTGCTAAATGAGTCTTTATCATAAAGTGCAGCAATCCAAGTTGAATATGATGAGAGAAGGTTAGTATTACATATGGCAATTGGGTCTTTCAGTCCCGACCCATCCCGCCCCGCTGCCGGTTTTATTTTGTTTGGGTTTCTGCAGATTTGGCCCGCGCGGGCTGCGATCTCCATAATGTATGACCAAACCGGGTCCGCTTAGTGCATGGGTCTTTGCGGAATGGCCTGCGGGACGAAGATTCAGTAGAAGGAGAGATAGAGAAATGTGTTTAACTGTGTTTAACATAACAATGGGAAGTTGGAGTAAGTGGTTGAACAGCAAAACACATATGAAGAGAAAAACATGTGGTAGAGAAACACCTTTGGATCTCTTTTGAACACGTGATGTGCATATATAACTGTTTATTTTAACCCCTAACGATGGAAAAGATATCCTATATTTAAGTAAGCACACTATTTCTAAAGATGATGAGTATATATAATAAAGGAGAAAAGGTTTTGATCAGAATAACTTGTCTAATTAATCATGTTCAAGTTGCAGTAGATATCCAAAAGAAACATGAAGATATTGCTTACCCTATACAAATATTAACTTACATGCTTTGTATGAGTCTTGCCACTGTTAGTAATGGCAAACAGATTGTTTTGTCCCGTCCCGTACCGCAGCGGGCTCGTCGTCAAGCGGGTCACAACGGGTCAGGCCCGCACGGGCTGCGGTCTTCAAAATGAGTGACCAAACCCATCCCGCAAATTAGCGGGTCTCCAAATAACCGGCCCAATACCGTCCCGCACAGGTTCAGACCCACCAAGACCCGCGGTCCAGTCCATCAATTGACATTCCTAGTTAGTATGGTTAACTCTTTGATCTACTATGTATATATAAAGATAGTTGATGAAATGGTGATATTGTGAAGTTGTCTAGGACGGGAATATATTGGGAAAAGGTTGGTGGTGCTGACTTATTTGAAGTTGTAGATGATTGAAATATGTAATGAAATCCAACACTGGTGTATTTAAATAATCCAAGTAAAAACATTGGTAATAGTTTAACGGAATACTTGGGTTGGTGGTGCTTCAACTTACAACAACCACAATGCTAGAGTTTTGATATGTTGTGCATTCAAACAAAGAGTTTTCGATACGTGTTCACCCAAATATTTGAATGATTTCAAAATAGAAGTGTTTCATGTGTGAAAAACACAAGCGTTCTTGTTAATTTGTAACATTATAAACACCATTAACGAATTGTCAAAATAAAGACGGATAATTAGTGGGACCAAACAGTGTGATATTAGAAAATAATAAACAAATTATCAACAATGGCAATGAACACAACGAAGACTCCTCGTGATAGAACCAGAAATTGGGTAAGAAGATTTTCAGTAGCAAATACATTAACATTGTGTGTAACTGGTTATCTTTTCTTAAAACCGGATATGTAACAAGATATATTAAAATCATAGCCAGATATATGTTATTGAAAAAGTATTCATTTGTTCGATGACTGACTATATACAAAAATAATAATCACTCGTTTAATACAAAAAATAAGAATGAATGATTTTGTGGAAAAGAATATTAGTAG
Source organism: Sinapis alba (assembly GCA_012274485.2). Classification (NCBI taxonomy): domain Eukaryota; kingdom Viridiplantae; phylum Streptophyta; class Magnoliopsida; order Brassicales; family Brassicaceae; genus Sinapis; species Sinapis alba. The sequence continues at coordinate 58,350 of MU105897.1, read as the reverse complement.
AATATAATTAAAGGAAACCATTAGAGAAATACCATAGAATAGCCTTTAAAGTTTTTTATCACAAAAATAGATTTCAAGAAAAAAAATGAACAAAATGTTTCATTAAAAAGGTAAATAAACATTTATATCTCTAGGATTAAGTAATCTAGACTTAGGGTTTAGAGCTAAATGTTGGGTTTAGGGGTTAGGATTTCAAATTTCAAAAGATAAAAAATTCAAATTCAAATTTTAAAAACAAAAAACGGCTATTTTGGTCATTTTTTCCTTGGTACTATTTTTGTGACAAAAACTTAGAAATATGCTATTTAAGAGAATTGTCCAAACCATTATGTACGAATATAAAACTCAAAATTAGGGTGATCTAATAGTAATGCAGGGAACCAGTGGACTTGGCTGTGTAACTATCGGAGCTTGGCTAAGATTATCTGGTTATAATTATTTGGTTATAGTTAACGTTTGGTCCTTAAGCTTACAAAGATATTTATAAAATAATAAAATGTCAATATAATAAAATTAACTCCCACATTAAGCATCATATAAGCGTGCAGTTGATTAATATAATTAGCAACTACCGTAGTGATAGTAATCGCGAAAATCTATCGCATAACCGGATGTATAACATACTAACTGGCTTTACTTTGAGTCTAATTATAATTTAAGATAGTATAAACTATAACCAGATTTTTTTCTTATCATCAGGATATTAACTGTTATTGTAAATATTTGATTGTATGTGTATTCGCTCAGAAGACATTGTGCATGCATTCTGCACTTGAATAGGAACATAAGAACCTACTTTAAAGACAAGCATTTGGGTTATCTCGTATGAGGTCTATTACTAGGATGGTGGGACATTTCATGTGAATCTTGCTGCTAATACATGTACCTGCTGTGAATTTTAAGCACTTGTGGTTACTTCCACGCATGCCATTGCTGCAGCAACAAGGTGCAAAGTACTAGTTGTTAATGCCGTCAACAAAATTCTAAACTCTAAATCTTAAACTTTTGGGTAAACCTTATTGCGTAAACCATAAACCCTTGGGTAAACTCTAAATTCTAAATCCTAAATCATAAATCTTAAACCCTAAATATTAAACCCTTGAATAAATCCTAAATCTTTGGGTAAATCCTAAGTCTAGGTATTTTTCTATATCCGGCTAGAATGTTGTGTAACCGGTCATGAAATTTTATAACCATATATATAAAAAGATATATATTAAAATCGTAGCACTATGTAATGATTCAAAAATGTACTTATTTGTTTGAGTTAGTCTTCTCACTTGAATACATGGAAGCTCCTACTTTATAAATTAATTAATTTTTGAGACAGTACTACTTCGAACGAACACCACAGTCATACAAGAACAAGATTGATTAAATGGTACTGAATTAACATGCATAAATGGTTGAGTATTGAATTAAAATTCCCGATAAAAATTTCATCTTAAATTATGGTTTCATTCTAAATGATTCTGATTTTATAACAGCAATGATTATGTATCTAAAACAAAAAATAACAATCAATCGTTTAATACGAAGAAATAAATGATTGTAGAGACTAAGGAGATAGTAGAATATGTTTAACGGAAACAACTATGTGGGAATATAAAAACTCTAGATTAGGGTGATCCAAAAATAGCAGTACATTAATATTGTGTGTAACTGGTTATGCTGTTTTAAACCTGTATGTGCAACACAATATATTAAAATCATAGCCGGATATATCTTATTCGAAAATTATTCATTTATTCGATGACTGATAATATACAAGTTCTCAAATTATATATTAATAGATATAATAACATAACATAACTTAACTAACATATACATGACATAACATTAGAAACACTGATAAGAATGTGTATATGTAATTCTTTATACTTCAGTAAACACATATGCAATTCGATTAGTCTTGTGTTATTACACTAGTTGTAGTAATTATTTCAGAATGCATATTATAACCGGTTAATATATATAATTATTCGGATTATCACAATAATAACCAGAAAATAATTTTTGTATATTTAATATATAACCAGATATCTCCAAATAAACTAATATTTTTGAAGTGTCTCAGAAAAAAGCTTTACAAAAGTTACTCAGCTTTTTCTCTGTCTCTCTTAAGAACAAAATTCTAAAATTGAGAAGGTAACTACTATTGTTTGATTACCCATGAGACATACAGCTTTAGATTAACCAATAAAACAGATGTAAAAGAGTCTAAGAAGGTTTCAAATAAGAGTCCTCTTCCTCAGGATTTGCAGTCTCTTGACTTGTATTTATGTGAGATGAAGGAGGAAAACACCCGAACAAAAAAAAAAATCTTTTTAGCACAACCCGATTCAGAAATCGTACTAGATCCAACTTGTATAAAATCCATCAGCTCCAACAGATGCCTCTTAATCTCTTTCTTTTTCGCTTTCTCGGCGAAATCAAACTAGAAACAGCTGTCATGAAGCTTCTCCAAGAACAAATTGTAGATCAATACCCGGTCTCAGATTAAAGAAATCGCAAATGTTTATAATTATACTCAGAAGAAGATGAATCTAATTGAAAACTACATATTCTAATAGAAGTCAGAAGAGAAGAAATGAAGAAACTGAAAAAAAAAATATTATTTTAGGAGAAAAAACTGTGAGAAAGAAGATGAAGAAAAACACGTCAGATAAAAAAAAGTAATAAGTTTTTTGAAAAAATATAGTTTTTATTTAGGGTGAGGTGTATCCATGCTAGATATCACATATCTTTTTGTCTAGTATAGATTTACCATAAATAAAGAGACGTGTAGATAGATTTACCATATTCATGTGTCATACCTATATTAGTGGATAGTAATAAGGACATTCTCTAGTTATAGAAAAATTCCCAATGTATTATCCATATAGCTAATTAAATAAGTTTTTATGTTATTCACCGTAAATTCACTATAAACAAAACTGAAACTTTTAGAGCATCACCAACATTTAGTATCTAAATTTGAGTGATTAATAAAATATTATTATTTTATTGTAATTTTTTAAGTAATTAAATTTTAGTTTAAAAAAAAAAGAAAAACCAATGATAAATAGACAAGTAAGCATTAAAAACTGTACACAGTTTTTAAAATATTGTGTGTTGAGAAATTTTAGTATCTTCTCTCACTTATTTTAAGGCCAATTTTCTTAAATAGCAATTTTTAAGTTTTTGTCACAAAAATAGCCCTAAAAAAATAAAATGACCAAAATAGACTTTTTTTTTTTTTGAAATTTTGATTTTTTATACTTTTTTTTTGAAATTTGAAACACTAACCCCAAACCCACCCATTAACTCTAAACCCTAAAGTCCAAATTAGTTAACTTTAGGGGTATAAATGCATTTATATGCATTTTTTAGCTTTAAAAAAAAACATTTTGGTCATTTTCTTCTTTAAAAACTATTTTTGTGACAAACAAACTAAAATGAGCTATCTAAGGGAATCTCTCTACTTTTAATTTGTTTAACAATATATTAAGAGAAATTCCTTTAGATAGTCATTTTTAGTTTGTTTGTCACAAAAATAGTTTTTAAAGAAGAAAATGACCAAAATATTTTTTTTAAAGCTAAAAATGCATATAAATGCATTTATACCCCTAGGGTTAACTAATTTGGACTTTAGGGTTTAGAGTTAAGGGGGGTTTGGGGTTAGAGTTTCAAATTTCAATAAAAAAATATAAAAAATTAAAATTTCCAAATAAAAAAAAGTCTATATTGGTCATTTTATTTTATTACCAACTGTCGAAGTGTAAAGATAGGAAACGTTACGAAACAAAAAGTTGTACCGTATATTAACGTCTTAACCTAACTAGTCAACAAATTGATATCTACCTTGAATTCTGGCAAATATATCTTCCGTGTAACCACAACACACATCACGTGTCTCAACCAAACCAAGCTCCAATAGTATTACAGAGACACACACACCTTTTCTCGATATAATCCCAACACACATTTCACAACTCTCAGACAATCTTAATATTCCCAAATCAACCAAAAGCCATGGATTCCGAGATCGCCGTTGACTGCTCTCCGTTGCTCAAAATCTACAAGAGTGGCCGCATCGAGCGTCTCATGGGCGAAACCACCGTCCCAGCCTCTTTAACCCCAGAAAACGGCGTCGTTTCCAAGGACGTCGTTTATTCTCCCGACAACAATCTCTCCGTCCGCATGTACCTCCCGGAGAAAGCCGCGGAGAAACTCCCACTCCTCGTCTACTTCCACGGCGGAGGATTCATCATCGAAACCCCTTTCTCACCGACTTACCACACTTTCCTCACGGCGGCTGTCTCTGCTTCCGACTGCGTAGCGTTGTCGGTGGATTACAGGCGTGCACCGGAGCATCCCATTCCGATCTCTTTCGATGATTCGTGGACATGTCTCAAATGGGTATTCACCCACATCACCGGATCTGGATCGGAGAGTTGGTTGAACAAACACGCCGACTTCAGCAAAGTGTTCCTCGCCGGAGACAGCGCGGGCGCCACCATCGCTCATCACATGACGATGAGAGCTGCGAAGGAGAAACTAAGTCCCGAGTTAAGCGACTCAGGAATCTCCGGGATCATCTTGGTCCATCCTTACTTCTGGTCGAAAACACCAATCGATGACAAGGAGACGAAAGATGAAACGTTGAGGTCGAAGATCGAAGCGTTTTGGATGATGGCTACTCCAAACAACAAAGATGGAGTCGATAATCCGCTGATCAACGTGGTTCAGTCAGAGTCGGTGGATATCTCCGGGTTGGGTTGCGGGAAAGTGTTGGTGATGGTGGCTGAGAAAGACGCGTTGGCGAGGCAAGGTTGGGGGTACGCGGCGAAGCTTGAGAAGAGTGGGTGGAAAGGGAAAGTGGAGTTGGTGGAGAGTGAAGGAGAAGACCATGTTTTTCATTTGATGAGACCTGATTGTGAGAAAGCTCTTGAAGCCATGAAGATATTCGCCGGCTTTCTTAAGGGAGAGATGTAGTAGCTCTGCTGCATGTGTGGGTCCATCCAGAGAGATGAAGAAATAGTTTGGTCTTTCTCAGTCTCTGTAATGTTTTTATTGATTTTTATCATATTAGCATGAATAACACAAGAGACATTATATACAACTAGGTTGGGGTCAGTGGTACGCGCGGATTATGGACAAATATATACTCTTTCCGTTTCAAATTGTTACATGTTTTAGATCTTTCACACATATTAATAAAATATATTAAATATTTTCAATAACTTTTAACCAATCAAAATTCAATAAATATAATTATTTTTTTTGAAATTTACAATTTATCATTATTATCTACTAAAAATTATATTAAAAAAATAAAAATATAACTTTTGAAATAATTTGTTTTGCTAGAATATGAATTATTTTGGAACGGAAAGAATATTTTTTATTATTGTTTTTTGGTAATAAATATTACATCTATTTGTAAACTTGCAGCAGTTTAAGATTTTGGACATATGAAAACATGAAAATGATGTTTTGATTTGTCAATGTTTATCCTCTTCAATTTTTTCATCTCGTAAGATTGTGTACGTATCTTTTAGGTGAGTGTCTCTTGCATATAGTTTCAAATAATATCTATTAGTTAGTTGAAAAAAATTGTGTTCTTGATACTAATGCGAATATTAGCTTTCCTGTAGTATTTACGTAGCAGTGGACTAAGGTTATTTTCTTTTTATCTGTTGTGAAGTTATTTTTACTTCTCATGTAGAATAGGAAGAAATGTCAAACTTATTATAGAAATTTGAGAAATATTTAGTAAATGGGTTGAAGATCTCTTTTTCACCTTGAGGTTGTTCATACCAACATTGTTTCATATTCCTAACTATTAAGCCACAGATGATTTTATCACCCGCAAAAGATTTTATCAGCAAGAGAAAACAATTAGATTAATGGAAAATATTATTAGGACATTTAACTATGGAACTTTTTTGCTAGTGTGAAAGTGTAAGAGCTGCTCTTGTTGCTAAACTTTGACTTGGAGTCCTCTCTGATATATAGACATTTGAGACTCTCGGTTTTGTACTGCTCTTTGGTTGTGGTCCTTGTGGATCTATCTTTGGATGTGTTCTTTTACAAATAAGTAAGTCTAACTGATGAAGAAAACTAATCTATACCAATACAAAAGAGGTCATAGAAAACTAAAACTACATATCATCATTGTCAACTGGAAAATTACGTCTAGGAGCATATGCCTGTTCTCCCCTTTTTCTTCTTCAACTGTAGAGTCATTGCCATTGATCCCTGACTCATCCTTCCCACGATCTCTCTTTCTCATCAGCTGTCTATTACCTAATGTGCTTACTTTTTCTGCAAGTACTTTTTTTTTGAACACCAATCTGCAAGTACTTTCTCTTTCATTTTGAGACACCAATAATTGTTCTTTAGTCTGTGGCGCAACGTATAAACGGTAACTCAGCTCAAATCTAGGGATTTAAGAACAACACTAGAGAACCGACGTCTTGAGATGATGAATTTGCAAATTGTATTCTTCAAAAGCAATAATACAATGACTTATATAAGCCATAAGAGTCGACAAAATCTCCTAACTCATCTAAAAATAGGAAACGATAGTAAAAGGAAAAACACAATAAGAAAAGGAAAACTTTTAAAAGCCGCTAAGGAATAATGGTTGCTTGGCGGTAAAAGGTATTATGATGCTGCATCAGGTCCCCCATGGTTAGAGAGATTCGACCTCGAATCGGGATCCGGTGGAACATAGCGTGAAAGATAACGGACATTAAACACGTCCACAGTGTTGATGTGAGCTGGAAGTTTTAGTCAATAAGCATTGTCATTAATACGTTGAAGAACCTCCAAAGGACCAATTTTATTTGCTTTGAGTTTATTGTATGAATGAGCTGGCATCTGATCCTTCGTTAAAGTTGCCCACACTTGATCTCCTACTTCGAAAACAACACGCCGGCGATGAACATCTGCCTGATTTTTGTATTTTGTGGTAGATGCTTGCAAGTTAGAGAGAATTGTGCCATGGATCTCGTGAATATCATCAATAAAGTCAGCAGCAATACCATGACGTCGAGTTTGGTTCGGCAAGGTAGTTAGATCAAGTGGTCCACGAGGACGCATGCCCTACACTACCTGGAACAGGCTAAAGCATGAACTCTGATTTAAAGCATTATTGTGTGCAAACTCTGCCTGGGGAATTTTAGAGTCCCACGTCTTGATAGAGTCACCAACAAGGCATCACAACAAATTTTTCAAAGATCGGTTAGTGACTTCCGTCTGACCATCAGTTTGTGGATGGTAAGCGGAACTCATATCTAGGCTGGTGCCTAATAAATTCCAAAGGGAACGCCAAAAATGGCCTAAGAATCGAGAGTCACAATCCGAGACAATCGAAGTAGGTAAACCGTGTAGTCGATAAACTTTGCGAAAGAATAAGATAGCAACTTGAAGGGCATCAGTGGTCTTCTTGCAAGGAATTAAGTGAACCATTTTAGAGAAATGATCCACCACAACAAATATAGAATCAAAACCTTTTTGAGTTCAAGAACGTCCCATGACAAAATCCATACTTATATCAGTCCAGTGCTGGGTTGGGATAGGAAGAGGAAGGTAAAGACCGGCATTTGTGGCATGACCCTTCGAACGCTGACACACAACACACCGTTCGACAAATCTTTCGACATCACGACACAGTGTTGGCCAGAAATATGAACTGGCGAGAAGATGCAACGTACGGTCGCGGCCTACATGACCTTCTCCATGTGTCTCTGAGATGAACTGCAATCGAAGCAATCCGGGATGCACAAACGAGCACTGCGAAACAAGAAGCCTTCATGTAGTGTATAATCGCGAGATGTCCCAGCCTGTACTTCAGTCAAGACGCTACTAAAGAAAGAGTCCAACGGATATAAATCAGCAAAGGTACTAAAGCCTGGGACAGAGACATGTAACACTGAAAGGAGGGAACGTCGGCGACTCAAGGCATCTGCAACTCGATTCGAAATACCAGATGTATGCTTGATCACAAATGTGAATTGTTGTAAGTATGCAACCCACGAGGCATGTCGCGCGGAGACTTTATCTTGGCTGCTGAGGTGTTTTAAGCCATCATGATCAGTAAAAAGGACAAACTCTTTGTGAAAAGATAATGACGCCAATGTTTTATAGCTTGGATGATTGCGTAGAATTCCAAATCATAAGTGTTGTATCGTGCGTGAGAGCCGATAAGTTTCTTTCTAAAGAAAGTGATAGGTCAATTTTGTTGGTTCAAAACTGCTCCAATACCTGTTTTAGAAGCTTCGCATTGTAACTCAAAGACTTGAGAAAAGTCAGGTAATGCCAATATAGGTGCTGAAATAAGTTTTTGTTTGATGACGTTAAAGGCATGCGTTGCTTCCGGAGTCCAGATAAAGGAACCTTCGTGCCGAATGCAGTCTGTCAAGGAAGACATTCTATAGAAAGATGCAAGACCATGGAAGCTCCTTGTTTCCGACAAGGTAGTAGGGATTGGCCACGATTGAATTGCTTCTACTTTAGCTGGATCGACAGCCAAACCATCCACAAAAACTATGTAACCAAGAAAGTGGACTTGTGCAGAGCCAAACTCACATTTTTTAATTGTGGCGAACAGTTGATCACGTCGGAGCACTAAAAGGACCTCTCGGAGGTGCACGAGATGGTCAGCAAGATTGACACTGAATATGAGAATGTCATCAAAATATACTACTGTGAATTTGCCAATAAACGGTCGGAGGGCTTGATTCATGACACACATAAACGTACTTGGAGCATTAGATAATCCAAACGGCATGACAAGCCATTCAAAAAGGCCTTCTCTAGTCTTTAAAGATGTCTTCTATTAGTCACCTGGTCTAATACGAATTTGATGGTACCCGCTTTTTAAATCTAGTTTCGTGAAACAGAGGCCGAGCCGATCTGATTGAGGAGATCATCTAGACGTGGAGTAGGGAACCGGTAGCGGACTGTGATTTTGTTAATGGCACGGATATCCACACACATACGCCATGAGCCATCTTTCTTGGGTATAAGTAAAGCTGGAACTGCACAAGGGCTCAAACTTTCACATAAAAACCCTTTTTGAACGAGCTCTTCTACTTGTCTGTGTAATTATTTGTGCTCACTAGGACTCATATGATAATGAGCTTGGTTGGGAAGAATTTCATCTGGAACGAAGTCTATGCGATGTTGAATATCGCGAAGAGGTGGAAGGCCATTGGGTAAATCATCGGAAAAGACATCACCAAACTCGTGTAAGAGAGGAGAAAACTCAGCCGGAATCTTTGGTTCCGAGGAAGAAGTCTTTGTGTTGATAAGGAGAAAGACACAACCTTCTTCTCGCATCGTGGCTTCGAAAGACTTGCACTGGAGAATGAGCACTGGTGAAGACTGTGTCGGCGATTTGTCAGGTTCAGATGGCTGAAGAGTGTAGTTGCGGTTGTTGAAGCGGAAAGTATAAGTGTTGCGAAAGTCGTCATGCTGAATTCGTCGGTCGAAGATCCAAGGACGACCCAAGAGGAGATGACAAGCATCCATCGGGGCAACGTCACAATGAATTTGATCTTTATATGAATCCCCCACGAAAAAGAAATCAACGCACGTCGAGTGATGAGTAGATCGGTTTTCTGGTCCAGCCATGCGAGTTTATAATAATATGGATGAAGTTCTCTGGCTAAGTGAAGTTTGTTCACCACTTCCTCTGCAATGACGTTTTCACTACTGCCCGAATCGATGATGAATTTACAGACTTTGCCACCAATGGTACACTTGGAATGAAAGAGTTTACGGCGTTGAGGGTTGATGTTGGTGCCATGAGGAGCGAGGCATACGCGGCGTACCATTAATGCGGGTCCACTGTCTGCCGTAAGGACCTCTGGTTCCTCTACTATATCTGTGCTTTCTTCATCATAAATGACTTCGACATCATTTCCAGCAGTGTCCAAAAGAAGACCACGTCTGTTACCTGTTGGACAATTTGACTGTCGATGACCGATTTCACCACAGGAGAAACAACGAAGAGAATTAGGGCGATTGTTACGGGTATCCGTAAAGGGAATAATGGCAGTCTTTGGTTTTGTTTGCACTGTGTCTTCTGTATTTGGAGAAGATTGAATTTGTTGAGGTTGATAAGTACGAGCGGATTTCCAGGATGAGAAAAGGTGTTCGTTTGAGCTTCAATTGTGAGAGCTTGTTGATGAGCTTCATAAAGAGTTAAGGGATGAAAGAGATCGATGGTATGTTGAATTTTCTGACGAAGTCCTGCGGCGAATCGTGCAACAAGTTGACGTTCAGAGTCTTGTATATAAACACGATTAAGGAGCAAGAAAAATTCGGTAGAGTAGTCAGCCACAGAGCGTGTTCCTTGGCGTATTGTGTGGAGGCGTTGAAACATAAGTTGATCATAATTATATGGCAAGAATGTTTTCTTCAATTTTGATTTGAGTTTATCCCACAACTGTATTTTGTTTTTACCAAGATGAGCTCGTGTAGTCTTCAATTAAGTCCACCATGCGGCTGCTCGTCCACGAAAATGCATTTTCAAGACAGGAACACAGTGATCTAGTGGTGCTCGTTTAGACTCAAGGATTTCTTTGACTGTAACAATCCAATCTAGGAGTTCCTCAGCTGACGAGTTACCATGAAATTCCGGGATTTCGGATTTAAATCCTGATTCCCAGTGGAACATGTTGGCAGTGCCTTGTGCTGCATCTCGTGCAACAGCACGATCATTACAAAGTGGAGCGAATGGATTTTCGACGTCTTCATCGTCGGAATCAGTGGCTTGATTGTCAGCAATATTGCCAACATGGGCTTGCGGTGGTGGTCGTTAGACGGTGAGATTTTGGAGGGTGGCAGAGATATCACGCATTTGTTGTTGAAGATCCATGATCGCTTCTCGGGTTGTTTTGGCTTCGGTTTGAGAAGGAGCTCGACGTGTTCTTACCATCGTGAATGGAGAAGGAACGTAGCAAGTCTCTGATACCAACCTGGCGCAGCGTATAAACGGTAACTCAGCTCAAATCTAGGGATTCAAGAACCACACTAGAGAACCGACGTCTTGAGTTGATGAATTGAATCAAAATCAACACAAGGCTCTCGAATTGATGAATTAAATCGAATCAATGCAAGGCTTAAGAGAAAATCTTGATTAATAATTTGCAAATTGTATTCTTCAAAAGCAATAATACAATGACTTATATAAGTCATAAGAGTCGGCAAAATCTCCCAACTCATCTAAAAATAGGAAAAGATAGTAAAAGGAAAAACACAATAAGAAAAGGAAAACTTTCAAAAGCCGTTAAGGAATAATGGTTGCTTGGCAGTAAAGGTATTATGATGCTGCATCAGTCTGCCATTGATATCTTCTTAAACTGGAAGTAGCTCATCAGGTCTGGGTAAAAGGATATGTTGTCTAGCAAGCTTGCCTATTCCGCAGCAATAAACGCGAGCTTCCAAGAGATTTTCTTCTCGAGTTTCTTGGTTTGATAGTATTCAAGTTAATGATGCAAAATATTACCAGTACCTTGGTAAAGATTTAACTTGGAGTACATACATGATCCAGGAAGCAATGGTAATCAGTTTGAAAGTCCAACCTTTATCATAGAATTTAAACCTAAATAGTAACTTTGTTAAGGCAACAAAAGAGATGACACACTTGTTCAAAAATAAAAACAAAAGAGATGACAGAATAAAATCACAAAAGAGAGTCATGTAAATGGAAATCATATCAAATTCATGGGAAGAGGTTTCAACTTTGCATGTTTTCTGCAGTTTGTGATGAAGGGAAGAGCTCGGATCAACGCATTCATGGCAGACAGGGAGGAATTAAAGATGATTACACGATTTCTGAGCTTCGAGTAGTCTCTAGCTCCGCAAGGAGAGTATAGCATCTCGACGGCTCTGATACCTCAAACAAAGATCTTTGAGAGGAGAAGATGATAAAAGAATCATATAATCGTGTTATTGGACCTGTAAGAAAGTGAAAATGTCAACTAAACTAAAGTAACTCCATGGGAATGAATATATTCTTATCCTTTATCATTCTCTTGTTTTACCTAAAGAAAAATAATCAAGCTTTAACCAACCTGGAAGGTGACCAACAGATTCCAGAAAAGACCCCATAAAGATATTATTACTAATTGTACAATTCCAAAAAGAAAATATTTAATTTGAAAGAAAAAGAAAAATGAAACTGCAAAGATATTTGAATGAAAGATCCACTAAGAAAAAAGTAGTTATTTAAAAAGAACACAATATCAAAGGTTTCTTGAACTTTTAACACCTCATCTTCTGCTTCTTCTCTCTAACTCTTCTTCTTTTGAGATCAGACTCGCTTCCTTTTCTTCTTCCTATGTTCACTGAATTGAGCAAATCCGACCAAACCGTTAAAGAAAATATAAGTAAAAAACAAATGAACCTGAAAATCAAAATATTGATGTGCCTTGAAAGTAATCTTTCGTGATATCGTCAAAGTTAGCTTCCATGTTTCGGTCATCATAGTCACGCCCATAATAACACCAGTACTCAGAATGAAACACAAAAAGTCATAAGTTCCCAGAGAAAAACTTTTAAAATGAAAATGAAAGGGAGTATCTCGAAGTAGTACTTGAACATTTGTCTAATCATGGTCAATGCCTTACATAATCGATCAGAATGAACATTATTGCAGGCTTCTTCGTCAGTGACCTAAGATCATCTTAGTCTCTCGGTTAAGACGATTAGAACCCCTGGATGTACCCTATAGATTGGAGCAAAGGATTAAGACTTTTGTGATTGAATATTTCTCAAAAATATATAGTGTAAAAATATAAATCATTCAATATTGTAAATGATGAACGATATATACTGATTGGTATCAATTCTTAGAGCAAAATAATAAAGAAGCCCAAACCATGTAATATGAGACATCGGCACATACATTTGGAATCATTTCGAGCTTCCTAGATATGAAAAAGTCTAAACAACAACTTTGAATTTCCTGGACCTGGTACCTGGTTGAAGGAAACTTCGAGGTGGTCTCTGCGGATCAGTTTTCTATGGCATTAGAGATGAATGTGAATGGAATTTAGAGGATGAGGGGAATATTTAGTCTATAAGATGGGACCTAAGGAGTTGGGTTGCGTTTCAATGGTCTGGGTAGTGAAGTTGATTTGATGAGGAGGGACGTAGATAGCTACAAAGCGTTTCGACTGGGTGAGTTATTAAAGAGCTTTGGACATGCATTGTCCTCGTCGTGGGAGTTACACCGGAGGAGATGGACATGCAAATAGTTTTGGCGTCTCTTTAACAAAGTTGGCAATTAGGTTTGAACGAAAGGGAAGCAATGATATTAACTTGTTGGCCCGATACAAATGGACCATATATCTGAAAGTGATGGTTTTGTCCGAAAAAATGAGATTGAACCAAACTTGTATGTAGAGCCCATAATGAGATGCCATGACATGGCAATTTGATTGGTGAGGAATATTTTTTCCTATGTGGCATCTCTAAAATTGCTTCAAATTAGTGGCTTTTATATAGTAGATAAAGAAGCTGAAACCATGTAATACAAGACATCGGCACATACATTTGGAATCATTTCGAGCTTCCTAGATATGAAAAAGCCTAAACAACAACTTTGAATCTCTTGGACCTGGTATAACCTGGTTGAAGGAAACTTCGAGATGGTCTCTGCGGATCAGTTTTCCATGGCATTAGAGATGAACGTGAATGGAATTTAGATGATGAGGGGAATATTTAGTCCGTAAGATTGGACCTAAGGAGTTGGGCTGCGTTTCAATGATCTGGGTAGTGAAGTTGATTTGATGAGGAGGGACGTAGACAGCTACAAAGCGTTTCGACTGGGTGAGTTATTAAAGAGCTTTGGACATGCATTGTCCTCGTTGTGGGAGTTACACCGGAGGAGATGGACAGACAAATAGTTTCGGCGTCTCTTTAACAAATTTGGCAATTAGGTTTGAACGAAAGGGAAGCAATGATATTAACTTGTTGGCCCGATACAAATGGGCCATATATCTGCAAGTGATGGTTTTGTCCGAAAAAAATGAGATTGGACCAAACTTTTATGTAGAACCCATAATGAGATGCCATGACATGACAGTTTGATTGGTGAAGAATATTTTGTCCTATGGCATCCCTTTTTACTGGGAATAGAAATTTTGATGAAACTGTAATAAATAAAAAATTTGAAGCAACTTATTAATTAAAAATTGATTGTAAGTTAGAAATAGATGATACATCTCAATTTAGTTTCTTGGTACTTTAAGATTGCATTATCCGGTTCAATGGCTCACCTCAATACTTAATGGCTTCTTTCTAATAAAATTTGGGGCCGTTGGTGACGTGACACATTTCCCCTTGGTAGCAATGAACTTCTTTACTGATGGACTGATTAATGTAAACAAACTCAAAAGTCAAAACACTCAACATAATCTGCAAAGAGGTGAAAAATGTGCTCTTATTAATGGTTTTGTGTTTGGACTTTGGACAGAGATCCAAATCTGCGGCCGTCCTTGCTCAATTGACGAAAGTGCTGAGCCTTTGAACCAGCTCGTGCTTCCTTCACCACAATAGTTTCCAACTATGAATATATGAAAGACGGCTGATAAGAATCATTAATAAGCGTTCAACGAACGAACAAACTCTCTCTATCTTCAACTCTCTCTTTCTTCGACCTAGATCTACGACTGCTTTGTGTAGCTCTGGTGTACGGACGGCACGTGAGCGCGCATTCCGGCACCGGAGGCCACGTCCTCTCCTTCTCATATCTCGTTTTTCATTTGCTCTCCCGTGGTGTCTCTCCCCCTTCCGCCTTGTTCGTGGTTCTGGAACTAGATCTTTGGCTGGAGTCGGCTTCGCGCGCGAGAAAAACAGTCTCTGGTGCGGGTCTGTTGGTGTTTGGAGACATGGCGCGGTAGGTGTGGAGTGTGCTATCGGCGGAGTCGGATCTTAGGGTTGTGGAATTGGATCCTTTGCCGGTTCTAGAGTTGGTGGCGCGTGGAGGAGATTGAACAGTCTCTGTTTCAGATCTATGTTGCAGCTCTAGTGGTTGCGATTTTTGATCTCTAGTGGAGAGGTGGTGCTTGCGGGGTCGTCTTCTAGCTCTGGTATCTTTGCTAGATGTGCCTGTCTGGTCCCGACCATGGGAGCTTAGCCTACGGCGGTGGTGTGTGCTCCTGCTTGCGGTGTTGGCTTGTGGAGGGCTGCAAGGTGGCGGTGTTGGTGTCTGTCGTCCATGGCTGCTCTGAGGCGACCTTGTGGCTTCCCTCCCCTTTGATTCCTCCCTTCCGGCTCTCGGTTCAGTCTCACCATGAAACTTTGTCGACAAGTTTGTGGTGCTTTGCTCTGGTTGTTGTGTTGATTGTCTTGTAGCGACAATGTTCAATCTTAGACGGGTTAAATGCCATTCTTCCTTCGGTTCTCGGAGGAGACGTTTGGCGATGATGGTGAAGGCTCGAGGTGGTCTACGTGTCTTCTTTCTATCTTTGATGGCTCCAATTGGTGGTGTGGCAAATCCCGGTGCTGTGGGCAGTTGATTGGCTTGCTCATAGTAGTGCTACTCCACAATTGTTTGTTTTGTAGGTCATGGAGCATTCTCTGTTTCGAGTAGCGGCGATCTTCTCGTGCCCGTTTTTTTGCATTCCGTACTTTGCTTGTAGGCTTTATTAGCTTAGTGGCCTTGTGCGGTCCTTGCGGTGGAGGCGATTGTACAAGCGGGTTTGGAGGTGATCCTATATGGTTAGTGTTGTCTTACCCTTCTCTCCTCTTATTGTAGTTTTGTTTGTCTTGCGCTTCAACGACGGTGAAGGTTATAAGTTACGAAGAGTTCACCGGACGCTAGCTACACCAAAGACGACTTGGGAAGTCCCGGCATCCGAGGCAACGAGGAGAACCTCACCTTTCTGGGATCCTCGTCGATGACTGAGAACATCATATGGTTCCTAAAGACGTTAAAAGCTGACTAATGGAACGTGCCGGGTTTAGTGGGTGGGCGAAACTAGGAATGTAATAGACTGAATTGGGAAATTTTCTACAAATCGTGCTTGTAACTGGATCTTGATCCCCGACTTTCGGATTGAATAAAAATATTAAAAAAAAAAAAAAAAAAAAAGATAAAGACGGCTGATCATACTACCATGCTTCCTAAGTCTTAGGGTCAAACTGGTGTTAACAACTAAGGAAAAGAATGGTAAGGAATACCACGTTCCACTTCATTCCTGATTTTTGTTACCATTGACAAAGAAATTTAATTACTTAAGGAACTAACAATTCCTCCACGTTCCTTGTATTATGAGGAACTACAGTATAAATATATTCCCTATCAAATAAGATAAGGAACCAAAAGAAAAACTATAAAAATGGTAAAAAAATATATTAATGTATCAAATAAATTTATAGAAAATTGACATTAACCTTTCAATGCGTAGGTTTAGTTTGTTTCCTTCTATATAGTATTTGTTCATCAAGTTTTTTCTAATATAACATAATACAACCAGAAACAAGAAATATAGGTAAACTGTACTTTTAGGATTATATTATTATGTGTAAAACAAAAAACGTACGCACTGGATGATAGTTAATAACAAGATTTTTATCATGTATTTATGTTACAGTTATCATGTTAACTCCAAAAAAATATAATAAAAATGTTTTGTAGTTATGAGATATATGCGTTGTATGCGTTGGAAATGGACGTGGAAAAAATGATGCTGTAGAACCAAAAGATTATTTACATTCATTATCTTTTTCTAGAGTTAAATATCAAATTATTATTGTTTGAAGATGTGTTCCTTGTTTTGGTTACCATTCACTGTAACAATTTGTTACATTTCTTTTCTACAGTTTTTCCTTCTAATTTATTCCATATAATTCCTTTGGATTCTTTTCCCAATAGTTCCTTAAATGTGGTCACCAGTTAGACCCTTAGTATCAGGAATGAATGTAAATGAAATCATTTTTCTGTGTGTTTGGTGTGCTTATATTATTGACTTATAAACTTGGGCTCCTCTGTTTCCCACAATGAACACTTATCGCTCAGAGGCCCAAGCCTTTACATCATTATCGTCATTCCAATATACGGTTCGTTTATAAAATTTAATATACTGTATCGACATCAACTTGTGTTACTAATCAAACCCAAGTTACTCATCTTGCAAAGTGCTACAAGCAAACAAAAAAAAAAACCACAAAACGATTTGCAAATTTGAGAAGGGACAAAAGGGGAAAGTTACCGGTGGTTGAAGATGAATGTAGCAACAAGGAACGATTCCACGCGAAAGTAAGCTAAGACAGAGAAGAGAAATTAGGGTTTAGTTAGAACCTGAGAAAGCAACAATGTAAAAAATACAGAAGAAAATAACAAATTAAAAAAGTCAAAAGAGTTTTCGCATCAACAAAACAAGAAGGAGACTGAATCCGAAACAGAGCCTAAACCCTAGTGAAGTCGAGAGGAAGTGTTGGCACCTTAATCCCTGAGACTGAAGAAAACCCAGCGAAGAAATGCAAGTGAGGAGACATATATAGTGATGACGAAGTGTGACGATTAACAAAACAAACCGTGTGCCATAATTAAGTTTTAAATGTATTAATTACGGCTAGTATAACTGATAGACTATAGTATTATTATTTCCTGTTAATTAGCTTGTCTACAAATCTGGACTGTTAAAGTTAAAAAACAAACGAATCACATTCCCTTGTTTTAATTTGATTTGGTTAGGTTTACATTAACTTTCCAAATATCTCTATGTGGTTGAGTTGTGAAGGCCCAATTTAGGCCCAGTAATGATTTATTAATTTTTACAGAATCTATTTATATATTTTGTCAATCGCCTAAATCGATCCGAAGCATCCGCCGAATCCTTGCAACTCCGATGACGAAGATTAGTTGTCTGCAGAGTGGCCAACCACTACCGGAGGAATCCGATGTAAGCATTTTTTTTTTTTGTTTATTTAATAACTTTTGAGCTTGTCAACAAGTGAAATCTGAACCTTACAACTATTGTTTTGTAATGTGATTTTTTAGGGTTTTGATTATCCCGGAGGTATTGAAGTGACATACAGTCTCCATAGACTGTTGCACTTTGACTGTGAAGGCAAGAATCCTCGTTATGCTTATCCTCAATTGGTCAAGCGTTATGCTAAATTAGGAGTTCATAGATACAATCTCTTGGAGGTAAAAAATTCTAATCGAGCTGGATAATCTCTATATATTAACTTACTTGGATACAACAAACATCACATGCTTAATTAGTTATCTCTAATTCTAGGGAAAGAACCTAAAGCTTTGTAACCTAAAGAGTTTCAACATGAGGATTAATTGCGGTGCTTCCTCTTACTACATCACTTTGGATGCACGTAGCGAGGGTTTCAACAAGAAGTTCCCTTTTCAGGTTCTCGTTAATGAGAGGATGATTGGCTGTTTAGATTTGGCTGTGGCTATTGCTAGACCTCGAGGTAAATAATATCAGGGCTGTCTGATGTATGTATTAGTCTCTAAAGTACAATGTCACTTCCTCCTGATTATTATTAGTCTTACTATAACTTTGAATAGCAGTGTGGCCAAGGCCGTACCTGCGTAGACATTGTGTACCAAAGCTTGACATAGAATTCATCCCATTACCTGATTGGCCTCCAGAGATTGCTTTTAGTGATACTAAACGGTTTTACATGGTAAAAAGAAAATTTTAATACACACTCACATCAGTTTTGTTTTTGTTTTATTCATATATATGTTTTGTTTGCCATTTGGAGGTGAATGAATCTGAGTTGCAAAACAATGGTTGGATTTCACTTTATTTGGAACTTGCACTCGTTAGTCACGTAAGGGATCTCACTGATGTAAGTTTTTCATTTATTTTTTTTGAATATCAATGGCAGTGAATAATGTGGTTTAACTTGTTCAAACTATTGCTACAGCATTATCTCTCCCAGTTGGAGATTGTGCAGGTAGCTGTAGAGACTGTTGATGATGTGAAGCCCCCAACACTTGACTCCAAAAACGTGGTTATTTACATAGCCTATAAAGACTTTGCCAAGGCTGAGACTGGCGAGCCATGTGATAGCAGCAAAGCTATCGTCAGACGAGTTTTCAATGAATCTACTGGAGATTTGAAATTCGTGGGTAAGTATTGGAGTGAAGAGAAAAAAGCGACGGCTTCTGTTGTTCAAGTAACTGAGAAAGGTTCCATGCATCTCTCGGATGGTGGAAAAACTGAGAAACGTTGCAAGAAGAAGAAGAAACGTTTAGGTGTTCACAGGCTGTGGCGTTTTTCTGATCCCAGGTGTCATCAGGCATACAAAAGCCGTGCTTCCTCTCCTCCTCCTCAGTGATGATGATTCGCTATTTATCAAGTAGGGCTGATATAATGAAAATGTGGAGTTAACTATTAATTAATGATCTGACTATGTTATTTTGTGCTAAGTGCGTTTGTCTTCGTACGCTTTTTTAAAGTGTTGTACTGTTTTCTTTGATCACTTAACTTACTAAAATATGACTACATTATTATCTACAATATGAGTGCATTATTATCTATAGAAACCTTTACCCAAACTTATTAATTTTGATTACTTAGTAATCAAAATACTATATTAATCTTAATAAACACTTTCTCTTCACGATACTTCCTCTGATTCTACGCGGTAATAATAAAAATAATTGTTACACTGAATAGTAGTTGGCTAAACCATTCCAGCCAAAGAGACCCAGAACTGTAAGAGTTGTAGTATTTGTGTTTTTCTTTTCCACTTGTATTTTTTAATACGTAGATTGAAATCTTGTTACATAAGCGAATGATGTATTAGAGCATCTTTATCGCAAGACTTTTAGGGGGTTTTAACTAAAAAGTAGTGTGTGGGTTCTACAAATAAAAAAAAACCCGTTTTCAGAGTGTTTCTTGCACTGTTCGCGGGTCCTACTAATACGTGGCGGTCCGCGATTAATTTATTTTTTAATTTTATTTTTATTTCAGACAAAAAAATTTTGTAAGAAATCATGCACACCGTTAACGATAAAAATGCTCTTAGAGTTTGTAACTTTGGTTAGTGTGTAGATATCTAAATAACATGAATAAATAGAGATGTAGAGATTAATGGATACAATAGTATTTCATCTATAAATAACATGAATAAATATAGATGTAGAGATTAATGAATAAATACGATAAAAGTTGCACGCGCATGCCCCTCGATTTTTTTTTCTGACGATAGTCTTTTTTTCTGCAAGGCACAGAAAGAGGAATGTGCAACAATATTACAGATACTAAAGGAATATGAACTGTTATCAGGACAATTGATTAATTCTCAAAAGTCTTCGACACAATTTGGACACAAAGTGGAAGATTTTGTCAGGCAGGAGCTTCGAGACATTTTAGGGATTCAAAATTTTGGTGGTATGGGGTCATATTTGGGGATGCCAGAGAGTATGGGAGGTCCCAAAACGCAAATATTCAGTTTTGTTCAGGAAAGACTTAGTAATCGCGTCAATGGATGGACCTTTAAATTCTTTTCAAAGGGAGGAAAGGAAGTGATTATTAAATCAGTAGTTACAGCATTGCCTAATCATGTTATGTCATGTTATCGTCTACCAAAGACAGTTACAAAAAAGTTGACAAGTGCCGTCGCACAGTTTTGGTGGGGTTCGGGAGGGAGCACTAGGGGAATGCATTGGAAATCCTGGGATAAGTTGTGTTTTTCCAAAGATGAAGGTGGTCTAGGGTTTAAAGATTTGGTTGATTTTAATACGGCAATGCTTGGAAAACAGTTTTGGAGACTAATTGATAAACCTATGACTTTATTCTCAAGAGTTTTTAAAGGTCGGTATTTCCGGAATGCTTCACCTCTGGAACCGATTAATTCGCACTTGCCATCGTATGGATGGAGAAGTATAGTTTCTGCTAGATCTCTGGTTAGCAAAGGACTAATCAAAAGGGTGGGATCAGGGGCTTCCATTTCCGTATGGACTGACCCTTGGCTCCCAACCACTCGACCGAGACCAGCAAATAGTAATCGACAAATTCAAAACTTGGATCTTACAGTAAGTTCTCTCATTGATGCAACATCACGGTCATGGAACACTCAGTTAATTCGGTCACTGATGGATCCGGAGGACGCGGAAATTATAGAAAGTATACCTTTGAGCCGAATACATTTACTGGATAAGGACGGTTGGCATTATACTACGAATATGAAATATTCAGTAAAATCTGGATATCATGTGGAACGGGTGTATCCAGATACCGTTCAGCCGAATCATGAACATGGACCGAACGTCACTCCATTAAAGGCATTCTCTTGGAAAGTAAAGTGCCCACCCAAGATCAAACATTTTATATGGCAGATAATTACGGGTTGCCTGGCTGTTAAGAAAAATTTACGGGTACGCGGATTGCAAGGCGATATTCAGTGCGCACGCTGTGGCGTTGATGAGGAATCGTTAAATCATGTTTTCTTTGAGTGCCCTCCAGCTGTTCAAGTTTGGGCTCACTCCCAAATCCCCTCGAACCCACTTATCTTTCCTACTACATCAATTTTTACAAACATGGATCACTTGTTTTGGAGGATTAAACCAGCTATGGAAGACCATCAGTTTGCATGGATTTTGTGGTACATTTGGAAAGCCAGGAATAACAAAGTCTTTAGTAATATAGATATTAATCCTCAGGATACCTTAAATACTGCAATATTGGAATCGAAGTCATGGTACGAAGCGCAGATGGAGATACAACAAAAGACTCAATTAAGAGTGAGAGAGGTATTCACTCCCCCTCAATTTCCGGGGAGATGGTGTTACTCAGATGCATCCTGGAAAGATCAGGACAAATATTCAGGACACGGATGGTATAGTACCTTAGAAGGTTTCCAAGGGTTAATGGGTGCAAGGAATACGAGAGCAAGTCTCACACCGCTTCATGCAGAATTGGAAGCCCTCATTTGGGCTATGGAAAGTATGAGGAATCTAAGACAATATCATGTGACTTTTGCTATGGATTGTTCTCAAGTGGTGAAGATGGTTTCGGAACCTGAAGAATGGCCGGCTTTTGCAACATATTTGGAGGATATTCGTCTATTGACAGAGGGTTTCGTTCACTCAACAATCATATACATCCCACGAACGCATAATACAAGAGCGGACAGTCTCGCACGCAGTGCTCGGCTTCAGACGTCTTTTGTCGTTCATATGGATACTGAGTTGCCTACCTGGTTCGCAGAGTCTTAATTGAGTCTGTACTTTTGATGATAAAAAAAATAGTATTTCATCTACAAAAAATGATGGGTGTAATAAAATATATTTTTTCACATAAGAAATTTTGATGAAATAATGTACTATATAAAAGATTTATAGCAATTCAGTAATTAACAATTGATTGTAAATTGGAAATAGATGATACTTCTCAATTTAATTTCTTGGTACTTTAGCATTGCATTATCTGGGTCAATCGCTTCAATCAATACTTAATGGCTTCTCTGTAATAAAATTTAGAACTCAGGCCCCTTTGCTAGTAGGCAGTCCTACAGGCGAGTAAGCAAATCAACAAAATAATATAAATATATTTAAAAGTATGATAAAATATTTAAAATAATTAGTTTATTCCCAATTTAACATTATAAATTTTAATATTTGTTTGTAAATAAATTTAATTTTTAATATTTTACAATATTCTTTCTTTTTTAAAATATAAATATTTCAAAATATAAATTTAAAAAGAAATTTTTTAATGCATAAATTATAATAGGTCCAACATTAGTAATTCGTAGAGTTTTGAACGATATATTTAGATGATATATCATACCCCAAAAAAGTGCAATGAAATTTTGATTAGAATTGAAACAATGTCTTAATGTATTTGAGTAAAATAATAAGGTAGAAAATGTGAACAAATGATATAATTTGGTGGGTTAATCTTTTGATGAGTTGTCTCCCTTACAAAAGAGAGAATTTTCTTTTATTTACATATATAAATATCCTAGCATGAAAATAACTCAGTTGGCTCTACATTGTGCTCTCTAAGAGTAACTTCACCTTTCATTGGATTCTCTAAACTCATAATTAGCTTCAGTATTGTACTCTTCTCGCACCCGTTGGACCTATAATAGCAAATTTTTCCTCTTTCTATTGCTAGATTAGCCTTCTTATATAGTATCTGGTCTCTTTCCTCTTTCCTCTCTCTTCTCTCTCTCTAAATCTTTCAGAGAGAGACGCTTCCCCTCTCCTCTTGCCGGTGACCTTTTTCGGTGACTTGACTCCCTATGTTCAGGCTTTGCCTCCGACAATGGTGGCTTTCTCAGCACCGATTGGCTGGCTTATGTCTCTAGCGACACATCGACCTTTGATGCTGTCGGCTGGCTTTGTGTCGGATTTGTCTGACTTTATAGTTTTTTGTTCTTTCTTTTTGATGTTCTTAGTTTTAGTTTTCGAGATTCCCTTGCTCAATCGATCTTCTTTCGGTTTTTAATTTGTTGGATCTTTAGATTTGAAAGCTTCTTTCTTCCCTTATGATTAGGGTTAGTCATCTTCAAGCTTACTTTGATTTTTAAAGATGGTGATGGTTGCGTTTTTCCAGAACTAAAGCTTTCGTTATTTTTAGACTGTCTCGTTTGAGATTGAAACCGATTTATAGGATAGCTTGTAGCATAGTGTTAGAATCTCTACGATCTGAATCTTGTTAGGGTTGTTGACGGCGGTTATTGTCGTTGTTCCTATTTTTGGTATGCTCCGGTGGAATCCGATTAGAGCTCCGGTCTCGACCTTCACGCCGGTGCCGTTTGGTGACGTCAATGTTTCTTCCACCACCTGTCTCATTTTCGTTCGGAAGCTTCCATGTGGTAGTGAGTCACCTGAGTCGGTCACCACTCATCTTGGGCTTTTTGGTGTCTGGGCTAACAGTTTGGGCTGCCTCTTAATGTTTTCGTGTCGCAAGCCTTTGTTGTTGGACCTTTTTTCTTTATGAAAGTATTTGTCTTTTTCTTGGGCATTTATATAAATTTAATCTTTACTTTAATGTTACTTTGTCATATTTTTGGATGTTCATTATAAACTAGAGTTAATTTGTTAAAAAAAACCAAAAAGAAGTGTTTAATTAATAAAATACCCATCACAGTAAAACTATCGACTGCACAGTGTTTTATTGGAAGCCAAAATGACATTTATGTCCCTCTTGTAATGTAGTTTCAGTGTAAATTTGGTAAAGATTATTGTTCGATTTTTTGTAGTTATCGAGACATGTAACCGTGGAAGAAGGTAATGAGAAACAAATCACAGTCTTATATTCTCTGACGTATAAACTTGTATTAATTGTATTTACGAAAATATTTTATGCCTCTACATACACAATTTAAGTAACAAATAATTATAAATTCAAATTTTATCATAGTGCACAGTAAAGTTATAATTGTTTGAGAAAACTTTATTTATTTACCATATATTTTATCTATTATGTGTTTCTTAAATGTTGTTAGCCGGCTAACAATATTAAATATCCCAACTAATAGATTATGTAACTGTTTATTATTTTGGTTTGTTACAAAGCACTAAAATATTTATCCGTCTAACACAAACTTTTATATTTATAAATTATTGTTAACTGGTTAAAAATATTAAATATCTTATCTAATAAATTATATAGCCGTCTAACATAATTTATATTATAATTTCCTTATTTATTATCCGTGTAAATGAAATAATATCCGTTTATGTACTGGCTTTCGCATATACATAAAATAATATATGGCTAAAATCTTTATTGCCTTGAAAATATGTAAATGTCAAGAGTAATCACTACCAGAATAATCACTTTCGTTTTATCTCCTTTTGATCCACTTTCATCTTCTTTCAACCGCTCAACAGCTCTTTAGCAATGGAGAATTCAAACCAATCTCATCACTCTCAACATTATTAGCTACCATAGCATACAACAAATTTTTCCATGGAAGCTTTGTTTTATAACTTAAAACATCTGAATCAAGAACAAGATCAAAACCCATGAAAAGAGAATAATAATCTTCACCAAATTTAATAACACAAAACTATAATTGATTTCAAAAATTCTGCTAAACCTTACTAAAATACAAACTATACAAATAAGAATCTATTAATTCATTGAATTATTTTTTTTTAAAGTAAAAAAAATATCCATAAAAAAAAGTTTGAAGCTTTGCAGTGGTTAAATTTATCATTGACGAAGAAAATCTTAGAAAGAAGGAAAAAGATAAAAAAGTATTTTTAGAAAAAATGATTAGATAAAAATAGTATGATTTCTATAGAGAAATAGATACACATATAATATGCATCTGTAACTATCAAATAATATTTATAAAATTAGAAAAATCATGTGAAACAAAAGAAATAGAGAAGCATATTATAGTAGTAGGGGCATTATAGTATTAAAATTTATTACGCAATGGCTAACAGTAAAAAATGGTATTTTGCTAATTATAAGGTTTTATGTTGGTATGGAGTGCAAATACTCTAAACTAAGCTCTTGTTTAATAGATATAAAAATGAGTTTTTGGAAAAGTGACTCAAAAAATTGGAAAAAAAAAAATAACGTGTCTCAGTGTTCAAAAAAAAAAAATATAGATAACGTGTCTGAAACAGACCAACCTCCAATAGAATTAGAGAGAGACATGAACACTAAATAAAAACCCAACACACAAACACAAACCAAACAACTATCGAAGTCTTTCAATCTTATCATTCTAGGTAGTCAACGAGAACCATGGATTCGGAGATCGCCTTTGACTTCTCTCCAGGGTTCATAATCTACAAGAGTGGCCGCATCGAGCGCCTCACCGGTGAGACCATCGTCCCATCTTCTTTAACTCCCCACAATGGCGTCGTTTCTAAGGACGTCGTTTATTCTCCCGGCGACAATCTCTCAGTCCGTGTTTTCCTCCCGGAGAAAGCCGCGAAGACCGGTGAGAAACTCCCTCTCCTCGTTTACTTCCACGGAGGAGCATTCATCATCGAAACCCCTTTCTCACCGACTTACCACACTTTCCTCACGACGGCTGTCTCTGCTTCCGACTGCATAGCAGTGTCGGTGGATTACCAGCGTCCACCGGAGCATCCCATTCCGATCCCTTACGATAATTCATGGACGTCTCTCAAATGGGTATTCACTCACATCGCCGGATGTGGACCGGAGAATTGGCTGAACAAACACGCCGACTTCAGTAAAGTGTTCCTCGCCGGAGACAGCGCCGGCGCGAACATCGCTCATCACATGACGATGAGAGCTGCGAAGGAGAAACTAAGTCCCCACTTGAGCGGTTCAGGAATCTCGGGAATCATCTTGGTACATCCTTACTTCTGGTCGAAAACACCAGTCGACGATAAGGAGACGACGGATGTTACGAAGAGGTCCAGATCGGAGGTGCTCTGGAAGATAGCGAGTCCTAATAGCAAAGACGGAGTGGATGATCCATTGATCAACGTGGTTCAGTTAGAGTCGGTGGATATCTCCGGCTTGGGATGCGGAAAGGTTTTGGTGATGGTGGCGGAGTTAGATTTGCTAGTGAGGCAAGATTGGTGTTACGCGGCCAAGCTTGAGAGGAGCGGTTGGATGGGAGAAGTGGAGGTGATGGAGACTAAAGGAGAAAGCCATGTTTTTCATTTGAAGAATCCTGATACTCAGAAAGCTCATGAACTCGTGAAAAAGTTCGCAAGCTTTATTAAAGGAGTGATGTAATGTGGTTGCTGTCTGTAATATGTTCAGTGATTATCATACGAGAAAAGGAAAATAAAGTCATCACCTTTATCATCTTATAGAAAGTTTGAACACAAGGACGCGAATTTAACAAAACAACAAACAGTGAAGAAAACGTTTGAAACAGAGCTTTGCTTTTGTTGTTGTTCCGCAGCTATTTATCAAGAACATATTCGAAACCAGGTAAGAAACACAATGGAAGATTCTCAACCTCTAGATACACAGTTCAGTAAGGGAAGAACTCAGAGAAGAGGGGGTTAATAGCAACAGTGAGTTTCAGGATCTCAAAAGTTTCCTCATTACTAAGTGTTGTAATAAACCTCACTGGATTGCCTCCCCAGAGTTGGATGATTCGTGCTACTGATGAGGCCATGGAGTGCACACAATTGTATTTATGAAGAAGAGGGAAGAATGGGTTCAATGGAAACATATGCGGCAATATCTATAGCTGAAAATATTTTAATTCAAGTCATTCCACTGTTTGGAAAATTGCCATAAAGTATATTGATTGGTGTATTGATCTCTTCCACGCAACTTTGGACATGAAAAAGGAATCGTTGGGGCTTGGCTAAACATGGCCTCACTAGAAGAAAAATGGCCTTAGCTGATATATTACAAAGAGAATGGCTTCTGATTTGTTTTCCATCTCTCTCAAACTGACCAAACGGAAGAAATGCCAAAACCAGGGATCTACAAAATCTGTTAAAACTTAAACCGGATTCTAACAGTGCTAACGTTCACACCAACAACGCAACGATGCCTAACTAACTATCTACCATCACATTCAGGCATCAAACAAATCACAAAACCAGATTAAACTGAAACCACCCTTAAATAAACCCGAGAATCAAATATGCCTGATTCTGAATATTTAAACTTAATGCATATTCCAAAGATGTGTTTATTACACCAGACACCGCGAACTATAAACAAAAGCAGAGGACGAATAGTACATTTTAAAACAAACCCGTAAGGGTAGCATTAACCGGTATAGATGTGGAGACGAATGGCGATGGTGAAGATGGTGATGAGAGCGAAGTAAATGATGGTGTGTACAAGAATCGATGCTCCGCTTATGTGCATATTTCCAAATTCGACCTCTCGCTGGGATCTGAAAGAGAAGTCCCGGAGTCAGAAGCACAAATAGTATCACTGCGACCACTACAGGTCCCCAGTCCGCCATACTACAGAGAGAATTAGCAGAGAAGAAGTTAGAGAGGGAAAAATACTTGAGAGCGTGCGCGTGCAGAGACAGAGTTTTTTTTTTTTTTTTGGATTTGAAGAGTTCGAAACGTCTTGTGCTATGTGAAAATGAAACGGCCGGTGGCAATGTCACGTGCGGATACGTTGTTTCGAAAGACTAATGATTGTTAAAGAACGAATCGATGGTTTATGACAGAGCAAAGATTAAAATGGGCTCATCTATGATCTGATTCTATCTGGGTTTAATCTCAGTTTGGCCCACTACATATAAAATATAAGAAGTACAGCGCACCTCGTCTCAGTAACATTAATCTTTGCCAAGTTGGGTTGATTTTTTCTTAATCTCTTCAATATCCACTTGCAGTCTTGCACTGACTCACTGACATATTCTTGTCTATTTTTTCAGAAATGGGTGAACTGTATATATATATTCAAGGGGCGAATGCAGAGTCAAATTATACTGGTTAAAATACGTTACTTTGACCCCCATGTCACAAGTTCTAACCTCTTCATCGATCTACTAATTAAAATTTTTGCTTAGTATTACTTAATCTATAACCTCTGTTATGATAAGTGTCGTTTTAGCTTTTTATACACAAATTAAGAAAATATTTAATTTTTCATATTTTCTATAGAAAAACATCATTATTCATACACCTAATCATATTTCAATCAATAAAAAATCAGAAAATAAAATTAATAAATTATGCATTGAAATCCTAAAACGACACTTATTTTGTAACGAAATTTTTTCTCTAAAACAACACTCTTTGCGAAACGGAGGGAGTATTATATAATTATTTTAATAAATGAGTCCTATAAAAAATTATGCTGGCTACGCCACTGTATATATCGGTTATGGACAACGTTAAGAAGTCTTGTAGTTTGGACATATGAATGCATTCAGTGTTCACACGACCAAATCTAGTTGGTGGGTATGTCGTGATCTGTTCAGTACTCACGAGCTCAGTGGCGAACTTGTGGGCGACTTTTTTTCTCTTCTTATTATTTTTACCTTTTGTCTTCACTCTTCTTTCCTTTTTCTTGTAAATAGCTATAAATGAGATCATAGGAGGGCAGCAGATATGTACATGTTCTTCAGCCTCGTCTAAGATCACAAAATAAAACTACGTAGTGCATTCAAATAAATTCTGAAATTTAATAACTCGTTTATTATTGAATTCATTTGTACAATCCTTCACTTTGTTTTGTTTAATAACTTCTAGCCATATAGTTTTCCATATTTGTACTAGTTAATCAGATGTCAGTTTGTTCTAACATCATTTCTTTTTTTCTTTTTTTTTTGGGTCGAATTCTAACATCACGTCCTTTTCTAAAAATTAAAGCACTAATCATTTTCTTGTATGTTAAGCACTATATATACATTATATATATACATATACATGTTTTTTTGGTATGAGTCACTAAACATTAGCTATTTCTTTAATCCAGAATTTTGTACTAAATGAAAACCAGTGGGGCACGTTAGCCAAATGTAATAATGATGGTGATTATTTTTGGTAAAGTGTATAGTTACTCTAGGTACTGATTAATTTACAATCATACTCCTAAATAGCTTAAATCATAATTAATGTTTAATCTCCAGTATACAAATTTTTAAGATTGTTTATCCACAGTAATAAGTATTAGTAAAAAATATTAGTAAAAAATATTAATATACAAACTATTTAGTTTGTCAAGGTCTCACAAAATAAATCAAACAACTAAAACCATCTTCAACTCATCTCATCTCTATTATAGAAATATCGAAAATACATGAAAATATAGAAATATAAGTTTTGCTCTAATGTGTTCCTCTATAATAGATAAAATTTATATTTATCTATATAAATAAATGAATTCTATTTTCCCGTAAATATTTGAAAAAAATATATAGAAACAATATAACTAAATATAAGAGGAAATATAGCCTAAAACTTTTATAAAGGTAAGTATAACATTCAGCTATTATAGAAGAATACATTGAAGTAAAATTTTTATCTTTATTTTTTCTCTATTTATCGAGTTTGGTTCAGGTCAATTCCAAGATCCATGGGTTGGAGGTAAAATATTCAGTTTCGGATCCTATCTAAATTTGTGTTTTCGTGTTAGTTTCGGTTTGAGTTTTCAGAGTGTCGGTAAAATGCGGAGTATTGAGTTATTTTCTGAATGAGAAAAGAATCTTCTTTTACATAACGAGCCCACCAAAATTTAAACAAAAAAAAAAGCAAAAAGAAAAGCAGTAAATATACGCCATAACTTTTGTTATTGCTCTGATGGCTCTCTCTACGAGTTTCTCGTTTAATCCAAACCTTCTCACTCTGTACCCCTCTCTCTCTCTCTCTCCATCTTTTGATTTTTTTTCTAACCTTTATTTATTTGCTTTTTGCTTCTTTTTTTTGGGGGTTCAAAGAGTCAATTATCTCTCCACTGTCTTTATGTTCTTTCTAAACCCAATCCAAGCCAAAACAAAACAACAGAATCAAATCTTCTTTCTCATACCTTCCTGAGAAAACTAATCCATTCATGAAGCCATCAGCTTCCTTTACTATCTCACACATTCTTGCACTCTACTTTCTTCTCACATTGACCCATGTAGCTCAAGCTTCCCATCAATGGCAATCACCAATAAAAACCGTCGTTGTTTTGGTCATGGAGAATCGGTCCTTCGATCACCTCCTAGGCTGGATGAAGAAATCGGTTAACCCTTCCATAGACGGTGTAACGGGTCAAGAATGTAACCCGGTTCCGAATTCTACTCAAACTATATGTTTCACAAGTGATGCTGAGTTTGTGGATCCGGATCCGGGTCATTCGTTCGAAGCTGTAGAGCGACAGGTATTCGGGTCGGGTCAGGGCCAGATTCCGTCAATGATGGGTTTCGTTGAGCAAGCGCTTTCGATGCCGGGTAATTTGTCGGAAACCGTCATGAAAGGCTTCCGGCCTGAAGCTGTTCCGGTTTACGCTGAGCTGGTTAAAGAATTCGCTGTGTTCGACCGGTGGTTTTCTTCCATACCTGGTCCGACTCAACCGAACCGGTTGTTTGTCTATTCGGCTACTTCACATGGTTCCACAAGCCATGTCAAGAAGCAGCTTGCTCAAGGGTACACCTTTTCACATTCTTTCTTTATTATTTTCTTGGTACTTTAATTTAAAACTTAATCACGGAATTTAGCACTTGAGGATTTTCCATAACAAATCTTGAATAATTGAATGAGCAAAATTCCTAATTTTAGAAAATATTTAGGACAATTCTGTTAAATAGAAACTATTTAAGTTTTTGTCACATTTAGATAGTCTTTTTAAAGTTTTTGTCACAAAATAGTCTTAAAA
Source organism: Sinapis alba (assembly GCA_012274485.2). Lineage (NCBI taxonomy): Eukaryota > Viridiplantae > Streptophyta > Magnoliopsida > Brassicales > Brassicaceae > Sinapis > Sinapis alba. Next base: position 27,127 of record MU105897.1, on the reverse strand, counting down.
AAATAAAATGACCAAAATAGACTTTTTTTTTTTTTTTTGAAATTTTGTTTTTTTTTTTGAAATTTGAAACCCTAACCCCAAACCCACCCTTTAACTCTAAACCCTAAAATCCAAATTAGTTAACCCTAGGGGTATAAATGCATATAAATGAATTTTTTAGCTTCTAAAAAAATATTTTAGTCATTTTCTTCTTTAAAAACTATTTTTGTAACAAACAAACTAAAATAGGCTATCTAAAAGAATTTCTCGAATATTTATTTCATATGCTATTAATAGCAATGATTTAATTTACTTTTAATCAATTTCAAAATTATTTAATTTTGTGATGAATGTCTTGGGGGTTGTAATGGTTTACAGATACTGATAGTAAATACTCCCTACGTTTCATATTAGTTGTCGTTCTAGGTTTATGCACACAGATTAAGAAAACATTTAATTTTACATATTTTCAAAATAAAAACACTATTACCAATACACATAACCATATATCAACCAATAGAAAAATAGAATAGAAAATATTATCATTAAATATTGCATTGAAAACCAAAAACAATACTTATTTTGAAACAAAAATTCTACTCCAGAACGATATCTAATTTGAAACGGAGGGAGTACAATTTCACTTTAAATACATTTTGTAACAATAACTTAATAGTCATACCTTACAAGATTACCATTGTAAGTTTGCAACTACAAATAAATTTGATGTGATGTCGAAGGAGTAATTACTAAACCGATATTAACTTATATCATCATTTGATTTCAGGTATCCTCAAAAAACAATATTCGATTCGCTTCACAGCAACGAAATCGATTTTGGAATCTACTTCCAGAATATTCCGACAACATTATTTTACCGTAATCTGAGACAGCTAAAGTACATTTTCAAATTTCATCAATACGATCTGAAATTCAAGAAAGACGCAGCAAAAGGAAAGCTACCAAGCTTAACCGTGATCGAACCGAGATATTTCGACCTGAAGGGCTTACCGGCCAACGACGATCACCCATCGCATGACGTGGCCAATGGTCAGAAGCTGGTTAAGGAAGTGTACGAGACACTTAGGTCGAGTCCACAGTGGAACGAGACGCTCCTAGTCATAACCTATGATGAGCATGGTGGATTTTATGATCATGTGAAAACTCCTTTTGTCGGCATACCGAATCCGGATGGAAATACCGGACCGGCCCCTGGCTTCTTTAAATTCGACCGGTTAGGTGTTCGGGTTCCTACCATTATGGTTTCACCTTGGATTCAGAAAGGAATCGGTAAGTTCTTTTTTTTTGTCATCAGTTCTTTTTTTTTCTCTCTATAATAGTTTTAGTGTTTTACAATCTTGTTCTTTTAGTAATTTTTTTCAAGCTTTATAACTAAATTAATAGAGTATTTTAAACTCCGCTTTTGAACATGATTTATTGAGATATAAATAGAGTTATTGCTTGTGGAGTGTATATAAATATTATGCATATAAATATAAATATTATAGCTTTTTTCGAAAAAGCATTGTAGCCTTTAATCATGATTAAAAATGTGTATCCTATGATAACGCATTTCAAAAAGTTTATCACTTCAACGTACTAATTCTTTTTATTTATATTTTTCCTTCTAAAATTCTTCGAAATGCTTAATTATATTCAACAATTAAGAAAATCTATTGCTAATATGAAAAGTACTTACTTCATTCAAACAAAGAAGGTAATGTGTATTTCATGTGTTTCCACTTCTACTGTACTATTTTCGACAGCCTATTGACATTTGCTAACAAAATCACATGGATAGACATAGATTTGACAACTATATAACATTATTTTAATATCTTCTTGATTGTATCCATTAATTGTGGTGGAGAAATAATTGAAATCTATTGGTTATTCCACTCAAAGATGTATATTAGAATTTGTCGGCGTCGTCGCGTGACTCGTGTTTTCAACCATACTCTGACAATCCATTTGATTAATTTATTTTATAATATATAGCTTACAACATTTTTCTTTTTTATTTGTGTGAGCGAAGTGGTGAGTGAGGCAAAAGGACCAACAGAGAGCTCAGAGTTCGAGCATTCATCAATACCAGCGACCATCAAGAAACTTTTCAATCTTTCTTCCAATTACTTAACACATAGAGATGCTTGGGCTGCGACTTTCGAAGACGTGGTTTCTCACTTAAACTCTCCTCGAACTGATTGTCCCATGACTCTACCTGACGTTGCACCCATGAGAGCCACTGAGCCTAATGAAAACGCAGCCCTTTCTGAATTTCAGGGTGAAGTGGTTCAGCTTGCGGCGGTTCTTAATGGCGATCACTTCCTCAATAGCTTCCCCGACGAAGTTGGGAAGAAGATGAATGTGAAACAAGCTCATGAGTACGTCAAAGGAGCTACTTCTCGGTTCATTAGAGCTAGCAAAGAAGCAGTGAAGCTTGGTGCCGAGAAATCTGCCATTGTTGATATGCGATCTTCGCTCACTACAAGGCCACGCAACCTGTGACAAAACGAAAATAATGATAACAAACCTTGTGAAAATTTATAGGTTTGTTTTTGTTTTCCTTGCAATTTTTATTCCTCTGTTTTGATCTGAAAATGTGTGATTTGATGTTTGGAAACTGAAATTAAGAAACAAAGTAGACAAAATACATTTTAGCGTCACAAAATACATTTTTACTGATTCACTATATATGAGTTTATCAATTAATATTTAATAGTTTGCTAGCTTTTCTTTTCTCGATATTGATGTGTTTACGGGGGTTATCTTGCCCAAAAATCGAACTGATAAAAAAGAATAATATAAAAGCGATCATAAAGAAAATAGAGAAATCAAAAGAAGAAATGAAAACCGATACGAAAATATTTTCGAAAACAAACATGGAATTAAGATTTAATTTCTTTCTTTAACTCTAAATATTTGTTCCATAGTAAGACAGAACATAGCAATATACTGTATCCAATGATACAACCATATAAGACGAATCCCACATCACTTGTGATCGTCTCGACGAACTAGTGAACTACGAAACACTCTCGAACTATATACTTACGCTAAGGAATTTGCTGTTTTTTTTGCTGTGTAAAAACGTAAAGAATGAATGAGGAAAAGATGAGTTATTTAAAGAAGAAATGAGAGCTCAAATTTCGTAACTGGCAGAGCACGTTAGCGAATATCTCTCGTTCTCATCTTTGGCGAAAAGATATACTTTTTGTCATTTTTAGATGAGCTACGCGTCGTTTACATACAAACGTCATGCTGTTTTTTTTGTTTCAAAAATTAGCCAAAAGTTATGCTTAATTTTGTCCAAAAAGAATCTTATCGGGCTTATATGGCCCTCCACCAAGACCTAAGATCCAAGCCGATGCCCACTCCAATGTGAGAGATGATACATATACAAAGTGCTCCTCTTGGCTTCTCTTCCCTGATGTGGGATTCTCTCCATTTCCTCTTATTTTTACAGAATTTTGGACTTGTTGTGTATGAAGCCCATATCATTCATTTTCTCTAATAATTAAAGCCCAAATGCATTTAATTGATCCAATAATCATTTTATCAACCTGAATTTTTTTATTTTCTTTAAAGGCATCAACCTTCAGTTATTCCATAAATGCACTCAGTTTCCAGAGATTTAAAATGATACTTTCAAATGGGTATGAAATACACTTTATAAGTCGAGATTTGTATCATACTTAAAAAAATTATTAACAATCAAGCTATCAAAATGTCTTTATGATTTTTTTGATTCCCCAACCAAGATTTCCAGTTAACCAGAATGAACATGCAAGTATATTTGAATGAAGATTAAAGTTTCATTTTCTAATATCAGACTTTCTCTCTCTTTATCCTCTTAAGTAAAAAAAAATCTGAGTTGAGATCCGACGTCCGGTGAGCGCAACGGGCGGTGCCGGAGGTGCCTCTTCTTCTTCTCTTTTGGTCCTTTATTGCTGCTTTTCGATCTGATGCTTCGCTTCTGACATACTGCTGGATCTGGTGTAGGGTTCCTAGCTGGTGGGTGCTCAGCACACAGGAGCTTCTTCTCTGGCGAAGGCTCTGCTGCTACTGGCTTCACGGTGAGGCTGTCGAAGTAGTGTTTCTCGGAGCAGTCGGCTTTTTAGATGAGAGAAGATCGATTTTCAGATCTCTTAATCTTCTCTGTCCTTTCTCCATCGACGTTGAGGAGCTTCGGGTCAAGTCTTCAATTGGTTGGGCAGTGAATCTTTGCCGTCTTGGTTGGGGATTCGTTTCTTCTACGAGGTCTTGGTTCTTAGGTTCATTTAGGTGTCGAAGCGGGTCGGTTCCTCTGTTTGGTGGTTTGGTGAGCTCAGGAGGTATCTTGGTCTTCAGAGGCGAGTCGTGAGCTTCAACGTGCAGGGGGTGTTGGCGCTTGGCTCTATTATGGCTCGTGTGTGTTTGGCTGTCTGTTATACTAGCTCATTAAAGTGAGTTCCGGTAATCATCCATGGTTGTCGGAGATTTCTTGCCGTACTACATCATCTTGAACCTTCTCGTCACAGCGGCCTATCAGTTAAACCCGAGTGTATAAGGCGGAAACTTCAGCTTGGATTGAGTCACATGGTTCCTTCATGACTAACCTATCACTGTTTGACACGGGTTTTGGGTTCTTACAGCTAAGTCATCGGCGTCTGGTTCTCGGAGGTCATAAATGTGGAGGCGGTTCTCAGGGGTCATTGATCGTCTTTGTGTCAAACATTTGGTCATTACACTTCGCGGTGCCGTAAAAGTCCCTTAACCTATTGTGGTAGTGTGTTATGACTTTCTTTGCAGTTAACTGGAGATATTCTGATACGGTTGGGGCGGTGAAATCAGCTTGTTTTCTGCATGGTCTGTGGTGAAATATCAGTTTGTACAGCTTGGTTCCTCAAATATCTTCTTGGTAAGGGTCTCTTTAAACCTTCAGCTCTATTATTCGTCTAGCACTTCATCCACAGTGAAAGTTGCACCCAACGAGGAGTTCAACGGAAGCCAGCTACTCCAAAGGCTACTTGGGAAGTCCTTGCATCCGAGGCAACAAGGAGAACCTCACCTTCTCAAGGTATTGTGGATGGTTGAGAACGGCAAGGATCTTAAAAGCTGAGTAGTAGCAAAACATGTCGGGTTTAGCGGATAGGCGAAGCTACAAATGTAATAGATTGATTAAAAAAAATTTATACAAATTTTGGCTTGTAACCAAATACGAATTCTCGTATTTCGGTTTGAAATAATATTTCAGTCTAAAAATTAAAGTTTCACGCATGCATAAACAATTTACCTGGAACTTAAAAAATGGAACCACATCGAACCAAATTATCCAATCTGAGCGGTTACTTTAAGTATTTACATATTATAAAATTAATTTTATTTAGATTTAGAATTACCAAAATACTTAAATTATATTTAAATTTCTAAAATATTAGTTATTTTTAAATAAAAAGTTCTGCAAACATAGCATCATTAAATTTATTAGATATATTTAAAATTAAGTTATTTGGGAAAAAGTAAATAATAATATTACTATATTTTGATTAGGCACGATCAGTTGGATTTTAGGTAATCTCTGTAGTTTTGTAACCAGCTTTTGTTAATATTAATAACAAGGTGTAAAACAATTTTTCCATCTGGTTTCAACAGGAGAAACTCTCTATAACACTTTTTTTTAAAATCACAAATATAACACACAAATGAGCTACAAAATAATGAGGTAGGGGAGAGCATTGTCCCCAAACCAAATGAGCTACAAAATTAGGCACTGTTCATCAATGGTCTTGGAAGACTGATCGATTCCGGTAAAACTGACTTATTTGATGATATACTAAATTACTGATATAGTTATAACTAAATCACCCAAAATGGCTATACATTCCTTCCACTTTTAATTTGCTAATCTAGAGTTTGTTAGGAAACTTTATTTATGTAAAAAAAATATAAGAGAAATTATGACTCCTATACACATATAAAGCCAAAATTAGCTCAATATTCCTTATATTTTCCAGTTTCAAAATGCCAACAATACTTTTACTTACCTTTTGATAACCTATAAACTTATCTCATTCTTATAACATAGTCTCTCTCTCCTCTACTTTCTTCATTTCTTTTACATTCCTATGTCAATTTTCCAGAAATTAATTTGATGTGACTACTCATCCAATTCATCTTCAAGGATAGTACAATAATCGATTACAAACTCTGTCAGTCCTTAGACAAATTATTGTGAGTTCTCACCATATACTCAATCTACCATCGGTAACTCTTTACGAACCTCCATTTCAATCACCCATGCAACACTGATCTACTCAATCAGTGGCATATATATGTAATGTTGATCTTTCCACCAATACCGCTGCATTCGGTTTCAGGACCGAGCTTGAGAATCCAGAATCAAAACAATCGTTTCGATCTAACCACTTCTCTTACCACCATGTCTAGCGATTTCACGTCAGAATCTTGATCCAACTTGGTAGAGTGACTCACCATCGGGTTTGTAAACCATGACTCAGGTGATTCAGGATACGATACATCTTAATCGTGGTGTTTATTGTCATTTATTTGCCGTTTGGGATACAATTTTGGTTGGTTGGTACAATACATGTTCCTGATAATTGATAAGTATTTTGTATGATGGTCCAAAATTATTTTTGTTACATGGTTTGTTAACTGCTAAAGAGTAGATAACAAGCCCATGGAAACAATCAAAGAATCAAACATCTCTTTCACTCGTCTGGAATCTGCTGAGCTTGTGATCGCAACGATCACCGTCATTGTTGAGGTGGAGCTTGAAGAAGTTCCGATTGACAAGTTCCTCTCCTTCAGGATGAGTTATAACATGTTCATCCTCAAATTCCTTCACTACGAATAACATTTATGTTAGCTGGCAATTTTTAATACTCGATATTACGTAAGGTTCAACATATTCTCAATTCCTTATCGATGTTTAGCATACATTATTTTGCTAGTTGTTACAAACAAATTGCTGCTAATTAATAAGTGGTTATTAAAATGTTACATAATAGTTGTCGTTAGATGATACATGGTGTGTTAGTTGATAAATGGTGTGTTAGAGGATACATGGTTTGTTATCACTAGCTGACATATAGCTTCATACAAAAGAATGAGTATCCCCTATAATGTATATTATTGATTGTTGCTATCAAATTATGTAGCAACTAACAAACCATGTATCAAAACAGTGTAGCATCTAACAAACCATTTATTAAACTGTGCATCAGCTAACTAACAACGTATAATCTAACAAATAGTGTAAAAATTAACAAAGCAAATATATTTTTAAAAAGATAAATACCAGGACCAGCTAACACATTATGTATCGTATAAGTCAAATACTAAATATTATTTCTTTTATTACTTGATAAATATAATTTTGTAATAAAAAGGTTATCCACTAACAATTTATAAATTATTTAAGTTAAAACTTGAACAAGATATAGATTCTCAATTTCCAAGGATACTATTATCGTAATCCTTAATTCATTGATTTTTAATTCTGAAAACATAATGGGAGATTCATAAAATAAGATCAGGCTCGGCCCATGGCACAAGCAAAGTAATCAATGGCTTAGGGCCCCAAAAAAATATATAGAGTTTTTTCAAACTAAAAAAAAATCTAAAAATATTTATAGTTTTGTTGGTAAAAAAGGTTATTTTTTCTAATTTGAATAGGGTCTGAGTTTACATTGGACCGTCGCTGATTAATACACGTTAGTAATAACGAGATGAAAAAAAGAGTAAGTCAACGAAGGTTTGTTGATGGAAACGTAACTGGTGGTGGTTGAAAATTTTGGAAAAAAGCAGATGCGGCAAATATTTGTGGATGATCTATTTCTCCATTTGATTTGATTTTAATTTATAAAAAGGTGAATTAATTAATTTCTCAATAAAAATCACACCAAAATAAGATGAAAAGAACATTATAAAAAATGAAACAGAAATAGTCGTATGGAAGAAGAGAGGTGCACGAGGAAGATGAAAGTAAGGGTAATATAAGAACTTCAAGAGACAAAAACTACAATAATCTATCCATATATCAAATACTGTATAGTTTTTTAAATGAAAGAATAACACTGAGAGACAGTTTATGAGTTTTATTAACATCATAAGACAATTATCACTACTCACACACTTTTTTTTAACTAAAGTCTACTTTCGCTCATAAACTAACTAAAATAATATTAACAGTTAATATCCACTACGCTAACTAAAATAAAGTGGGATCTTGTGACTTTCTTCTTCATCTCCCCTTTTTTTAAAGCTATCTTTTTGAGATATGTCAAGATATATGGCTGATGGTGGTGTAGTGATGGCGTATTCGATGGCAACATCAACATCAACGTAATCTGTAGAGACGTCAGTGACTCTTGTCTTTGGATTACCAGAAACATCTTCTCGTCACTCGATCTCATTATTCTCAATATAGTTATCTCACCTATAGCCGTCGCAAAAAACTTGAGACATTAATGGTCACTTTTGCCTTTTTTTGCACTTTTGATCTTTACCGTTTTGTATAATTTCATAGTAAATCTAATTTTTTTAATTATGCATATCTCTACTTGAATTATACCCTTAACTTTCTGATTGATCATTCCAGTCTATCTTTATAATTGCACAAATGATCCTTGTTTTTTTATTTCTTTTGTTTCACTCCAAGCATTCAAAATAAACATTATTTCTTTGATTTAACCCCAACTTAATCAATTATTTTAAATAATTCTTGTTAATGCAATTAAACACATATATGCACATGAGACATTTTAAAAATCCCAAAATGAACTGAATGAACTAATACAAAACCATGTTTACACATATTCTCATATATGCCATTTTCTGTCTGACTTGATCTATTTTTGTTATTTTTTGACATTTTCATCAAATGTTATATGTGTACCGCTTCACCATAAATTTTGATGAATTCATCATTTATCACAAACAATTACTTTTTTTCATTTCACTTTTGATGTACACGTGCACTCGTCACATGGTGTACACAGCCAAATTGTACACAAAACAATAATCTTTTTACATAGAAGAATGTTTTTATATTGAATAAATTGATGTGAGAAGGTTTACGTAAAAATATTTCACATCCTCACTGATTTATTCATTGAAATCTAGGTTTGTAAAGTTTGAGTTAGATGATAAAATTTTAGTAAAAATTTATTTTCATTTTATATACGGTATCTTTAGTTTGACTTGATATATTATGTTATTTATTTGGGTATTTTTATTAAAAACAGATAATTCACCTATAATAGATGTACAATTTCACTACAAACATTGATGGGTTCATCACTTATCAATTATCACATAACTACTATTTATATTGATGTATACATGTATAAAGTTACTTTAAATCAGAAAATTGAAAATAGAAATTGATTGGGTTATCATCCAAATCAAAAGCCTTGCTCTCGTCCACGGTTTACAGTTTCGTCTAGCTCCACCATCGATTTATTTCAAGCTCCTATGGCGAGCTCTTCAACCATCGAGTAACGGCGAGCTCCTACGGTAAATCCACTCCCCTGCCTTATTGGTTGTCGAAGAATCATCTTTGCCGCGCTCAGATCCACCGTTGTGGCCGTCTGGAATCCTTGTGGGTCGTCCTCTCCGTCACATAGTCAAAACTTGGGAGTAAAAATGGTCAAGTTTTTACTTTTTGCACGTTTGTTCCTTCAAGTCTGATTTTTTTATTTTCATTTTTTATTGTAGACTTTCAAATATGCATAAATGACCTTTAATTTTGTCTCAAACTTACTAATATGCATTTTAGCCTCTTTTGATTTGTTCCATTTTTCTTATTTATTTTAATATTTTTATTATGTGTTATATGTGTACAGCTTAATCACAAATCTTGATGGGTTCATCACTTATCATATACAACTACTATTCTTTTGATTCATTTTCGATGTACACTTGTACGCGACACATGTTATACACGTGGACGCGACACATGATGTACACAACACAATTATATACAAAACAATAATCTTTTTACATGGAAACATGCTTTAATTGTACATAAAACAATAATCTTTCTACATGTAAGTATGCTTCTATATTAAAACTGATCGTTGAGACAAAGTTTACGAAAAAATATTTCACAACTGCTTGGCTTTATGCATTTCAAACTAGGTTTGGAAAGTTTGACTTAGAAGGCAAAAATTTAGTAAAACCTTGTTTGTATTCTATGTACGTCATCTTTAGTTTGACATGATCTATTTTATTATTTATTTTGGTATTTTGATTAAGCAATCATCAATTTACCTATATTAGGTACAACTTTACGACAAACCTTGATGGATTCGTCACTTATTATATATAATTACTATTCTTTTCATTCACCATCGATGTACACATGTACACGTTGCAAGATGTACACAACCAAACTGTTCACAAACACAAATTTCTCTACATGGAAGCATGCTTTCATAACGAAACATATCACAGGATATTTGTTACCGGTGTACATGTTGCCAGCCAAAAATTTGACTTCTCGTGGATCATAAAACATATATGTATGTATATATATCATTTGAAATTATATATGTAAGACATTAAAATACTTTTAGAAGTGTTTAATAGATTATTAATCGTCATGTGTGCACGAGCGTCTTTAATTTTGTGATATGTATATAGAATAAAAACAAAGATTGTTATTTTGTATAGAATTTGCTGATGTACACAAGTCTCTGTGTATATGTGTACAACAAAGGTGAATCACAATATTTGAAGAAGTTGAACACATATAACTGAACTAACATCAACTTACTTAAAAATAACAAAATACATAACATAATAGATCAATTCTAATGATGAAGATATAAATAACAATATGTGTACATATGATTTTGTGTTTTGTTCATATCACATGATTTTAATAATTTTTATCATTTACTTTTAGTTTATTTAATTCATTTTATAATTCATTTTGATGTAATTTGGGCATATATATGTTTAGTTGCATTAACAAAGGTTATAGTACATAATTAATTAATTTGAGCTAAATCAAAGAGAAAATTATCTATTTTGAAAGTTTGTGGATAAATTTTTTTTTGTGTACATAATGTTATGAATGTTATGTACATGTGACCACATACAAATATTATTAGAAACATCGTAGACAAGAATTTTTTTAAGATATTTATCATCTCATTTAGTTTTTAACCATTTAAAATGAATTTATATATATATATATATATATATATGTATATATATATGTATATATATGCACATTTGAAAATATGGAACCAAATAAAAAAATTTAAATCAGAAACATTTTGTATCAGAAACAAAATAAAACAAAACGGAAAGGATCAAGTATTATAAGTTCAAAATATTTTTTTTGGTTTATATTGCAAAATTAAAAAGCTTAAGACAAATTCATGAACAAATATGAACAATTAGAAATTTTAGATAAATTGGAAAATAAACAATAGCTTGAAGACAATATATGCAAATAATCTAAACTTCATTGTTATTGTTCTAGTGAAGCTTTCTCGTCGGACTGTGACTACGGTGAGGAGGAGATGACTTGACTTTGACACATATTACTGTAGAGGATCTGGCGAAATTGAGCTGTGGTTTGAGGTTGCCGACAATGGAGCTCTCTGACTGCTCCTTTATGTCGGCCCATGCTTATCATGGGAACATGTTCGTGGATCGAGCTTGAGCATGGCTTGAAAATAAATTCGAGATGATGAAGGTGGATCTGTAGTCGGAGATCATGGTGATGGCTTGTAGTTCATCGCGCTGATAGATCCGGTGTTGGAAGCGCAGTCAGAATATTAACAGAACCCTCCGACTGCTTCGATGAAATCGTTCCTATCTTGGTTACATGGTTAAACCATTTACCAAAAATAATGAAAAGATGGAATATTGAATGGGTCCACTTAGTTATATGTAAATCATATTTTAGTTAGAAAAGAAGATTTAGTTAGAAAATAAGATAATAAATTATAAGAAAGTTAGAAGAAAGTATCTAAGGCCATGATTATTGCAGAGTTCTTAGGACGGAGTTTTTAACGTAATATAAAAACTGTCTTTTAACTTAACTAAGAAAAAAATAAGAGAGCTTTTAAATATCTTATTAAAGAACCGTATCTTAATTTTTTCTTAATTAAAGTTAAAATACAGTTTTTATATTACGTTAAGAACTTCACTCTAAAAACTACGTAATAATTATATCCTAAGAAATAATAACTGTTCTATAATGTAACAAAAACTTTGAAATTGCCATGCAGTATAACAAGCTCTTTTTTATAAAAAATTGTCTCTATTCTTGTAAACTGGGCTCAATGTCTAAAGATATAAAACAATTTGTTCGTTCAGTCAATTAAGTCTATCTCTTTCTATCAACAACCAACTAAAGTTACCAAACCCGTGCTTGTAGTAGCGATTCATACAGACTAAAATTTTCTAAATTAAAATTGGTAAGGAAATAATATTTGTTTTATTTAAAAATTACAATATCTAGTAAAGCCCAACAGGTTAAATATTTCAATACACGTGGTAATATACTCCACTAACAATCAATTGACCACTTTGTCTCTTCTTCATAGTTGATACGGAGGGTTTAGGGAAGTAGATAAAGTAGTCATAGCCTCAAGGGGTAACTAAAAGACTACCTAATTGTTAACATTTGTATAGTCTTGCTTCATAGCCTCATAGCCTCTGTTTCTCCTTCTTTTACCGTAGATGTTGGTACCTTAATGATTTTACAGATATCTATTTGTTTGCTCTTACTCCATAAAAATATGTATAAACCGATCACAACTACCAGTGATCCAATAACACTGCAACGATAACAAAACATTTTGAATTAGTAACATTTTGATTGTACTGAACTAAGTGGTTTCCTTCACCACACACAGAATTAAAAACTAAATGGTTTAAAAACAAAAATTTGAAATTTGAATATAAATCTAAATTTAAAAACGAAATTTATCTGTTAATTTATGAGTTTTAACATATTAAATATATTTAAATATAAAAACTTTTGAATTTTTATCAAAGTTATCTTAATTTGTGTATTATTAGAATAATGAATTACAAATGGGTTTGACAAATATAGATATTTATACAATTTTTTCCCACTTTTTCCTGTATTTAAAATCAATTTAAATTAATTAATTACAAAAGTTGTTGTTTCTTTGTGGTGAAAATAAAAAAAACAAACTGAAATATATAGTTTATATTATATAAAATAATTTTTAAATATAGTATTACCTTATTTAGTTTAATCAAATATAAAAATTCTGAGAGTTTAATTTTTAAGAAAACAAACTATTATAAAACTAATAATAATTTATAGAAAATTAATGCAAAATTAATATTTTTAGTATATTGTTTCATTTTAAAATAATTTAACAAAAAAATAACAGGTTAATATGAAAGTACAATTACATCAAATTGCCTCAAGTTATAAATTTTTTTATATAATATTATGTTCAAATAAAAAGGTATTATCAAACATTTATATTATAAAATAATATATTCTACTCTACATGTAAATTACAAAACATAAGAATACACATGAAATTTTTTTATAAACCATCGATTTATGAGTTTACGTTAAATACAAGTTTAATCAAACACCAGCGCGGGGACGCAGATCAAGTTCTAGTTTATCATTAAAACTGTATATATCATAATATAATATGATTGAAGCCATCTTATAGTTTTCACTAGGTTATATCATTGTTCTTAAAATAAATGTAATGGTGTAACATAAAAAATTTAAAAAATCAATTTTACAAATAATGTTTAGGAAATTTGCACAGTTTTATTTACCTTCCCAAATAAATCATATGATGAAGTATCAAGAAATCGAACACGGTTGCGGAAATAAGTGTGACAGGACTAAATGCTGATGTAAAGACAGGCCCACGTTGTTTGATGCACCATGATATTCCCACCGTACACATTCCTTGTGCACCCACACCCTATAGACATATAAACACAAATAGATAAAAAAAAATTATTGTTGTGAACTGATATAATATATGTATATACCGCTATAATGACGGTGATGATGGTGAGTTTGTCTCTGAGGATCCAATCTTCCACATGTCTAGTCTTGATCAAGCTAAGAAGAGCACATTGAAACGTCCCAAATACCGATAAAATAACTGTACCCGAGTATGGACATGGATAGCTCACGTTGACCTTGGCTTGAATAAGCATCCAGGAACTGAAAAATATAACTCCTAAGGATAAAAGAAAACAGCCTTTGATCCAGTTCTCATGTCCTTTTTGGATGTGTGAAATCGTTGCGTGTTCGTGAGAGTTCGATAATGGAATCCCTTGGTACAACGTAAGAATTAAAGCTCCAGCCAAGCTTATTATAGCTCCAAGTACGACGCCATATCCTGCTTTTGTTTTCATATTTAGCTTTTCGAATCTGAAAAAATAAACATTAACATGTGTTAGATTATAGCAGTATATATTATTGGTTAGATAACTTATAGGAGTGTCCAAGTCCGGTATAACCAAACCATTTTGATCTAAATCTAACCAAAATAAAAAATACATTTAAAGTTAGTTATACAATACAGTTTTAAAAGTTATTATCTAGAAACAACAATATATAGATCTTTCAATTATAAACCGATCAAACAAAAAAAAAAGATTGATTAAAATATAATAGCTGATAACAGTGTTGTTATATGTAAATTATATAATATAAACAATATAATTTATATTTAAATGATTTATTAATATAAGATTGGTTTACAATTTAGATTTTATCAATATTATTTTATTTAAATTTTAAAATTTTCTCAATTTCATAGATATTGAATTATTTTTTTTGTGTGTTGACAATTTTTTGTGATAAAGCTTATTTATTTAATAGTATAAAATATCAACATTTTTGTTTTTATACTATCACGATTCTAATCCTTGTTTGCGTTACTAATATTTAATTAATATTGTATAATAAATGATTCAATAAAACCTGGAACAAATAGTAGTATTTTTGTTTTATTAAACCATATTTATAACTATATAAAATGAAAATACAGAAATTTTATTAAAAATAACTATATATATTTGGTTAAAACCAAATAAATTTAAAACCAAAGTTTTTTTTATCTGAACCAAACAAAATAGTAGCTAATTTTTATAAATTAAAAACTGAAAAACAAATGGAAATCAAATTGAAATCCAAACTAAATACCCCTACTCTAATTGAGTATCTAACCAAATATAAGATAACTACTTTTTTATTTTTTCAAATTTCAATTATTAAGTTCAAAAAGCTAAATCGGTTATATGATAACATGTGCAAATGAGTTTCTCAAAAAAATTTGAATGTCTCATTTGAGATACTTTTCTCACATTTCTATATTTTTTCCTTTTAATTTGTTTCCTCTTCGTATTAGTTAGAAAACCTTTGAAAACATGCTTTTGTACACTTGAAATGATAACATGTATGAACACTTTTAATGGGGTGTATTAAGTCTATAGTTTCTCAATGATTTGGAGTGAATTAATTTTTAAAAAGTTTTTATATGATTTTAGGTGAACTAAAAAGACTATGATTTTAGTTAAACCACCATAAAATATCATTTTAAATTAGATTTGAAATTTAACCCTTTTAACTAAAAACACTTTAAAATCAATAAGGACCTCTTAAATTTCATAACTTAATTTATTTGTAATAACAGTAAATAGTTTAGTAACCTATATTCAGAAACTTTTAAAATTCATATTTGGCTAACAATGGATGACATTTTCATACGAATCATTTAAACTTTCAATTAAACAATTCCTTAAGTAAAATTAATGCTTAATAATTGTGTACCCAAATATTAAAGCCAAAATGAAAGTTATAGCAGGCAATGTGCCCCAGAAAGCAGATCCCAAGGTGGCAGAAGTGTAGCTGAGGCCAAGCAAGTAGAAATATTGCATCAAACTCGCCCTGCCAAAATAAAGTGCAATAAAAGATTAGAATGAGTGTCTAACAATAAAAATGGGACTGAATTGTAAGAAATTTTGAGTTAAGGAACTAAAACCAAAACTTACCCAAAAAGGCCACAGACGAAAAGCTGACACAAGACGCTTGTGGTTAGCTTCGGCCTTGTTTTCCTGACCAAATCATGAAATGGAGTAATTTTTTTTTTTTTCTGGAACACAAAATTTTGATTCTATCTATAGTTCCATACTGGTGTTCAAAAATAAATAAATATATAGTTCCATACGAAAAGCATCATTAAACGTCAATTAAAAGGTTTGCATCAAAACTTAGTTTTTGTTTTTAAAATACAAATTTTCGCAACATGGTAATTCAATTTGAAAAAAAACATTGCGTGAACTTTTTGATTTTAATTATAAATGTAAAACCAAGTAATTGAATAAAATATAAAATAAGTATTAAATATTTTTTTATCAAGCAGTTCGAAATTATAGAAATTCAAAATTAAGAAGAAAAATAATTATTAAAATTAAAAAATAGATTTACCGTTCCCAGAAATAAGCGATCGGAAGAAGAAAAATAGTGGAAATACCCAAACGATAGGTAGCAATAATCATATGATTGATTCCTCCATCAAGAACTTTCTTAGTCAATGCGTTAACCAACCCATTAATCATGGTAATCACTATAATCACTATCACCGGTGCCCATTTTCCATCGATACAACCCATGATTAGTAACCAAACGTCTCTTATCTCACTCTCCCACTCCTAGTCTCTATTCTCTCCCCTAACTAGCTATCTTGCTTCTTTTTTTTCTCTTCTTTAATAACTTGATTGGGTAGTAGAGACCAGGTGGGTATTTATATAGATCACATATGCCGAGTTAGGGGTAACTTTTGTTTTGTTTTTGAAAAAGAAAAATATTCGAAGCATGAGTCGATGGCTATGAAATAATTTTATCACTAGACACAATTTAATTTTCGAACTGTGTATTTGTAATACAATATGATATATAGTTTCTTATAGGAGCTTAGGACTGTAAAACTTTGCGTATTAACCTAAAGCAGTTGTTTTGCAACGTTAGCTTAATTTAAAAAATACTTAAATTAAGTGCCGTACCTAAAAGAAAATGTTTTATTACCGTTATCTAATCTAACTTACTATAAATAGATTTATATAAATAAACAGTATATGTTTAAAATTTTATATAAGTTTCTATAATAATATTTAAAGTTAATTTATGTTTTAACACTTTTACAAGTAACTGTAGTCATTTTTAATTAGTAAATTTGGTAAATATCAGAAAAAACATTTTAATTTTTTTTTTGTGTTTGGATTGTTACGTTTTGTAAATTAGTTTAATATAAAATTAATAATATAAATATGTATGTACTAAATTAGTTATCAATATTAGTTTTAATGTCTTTGTTGTTGAGGTAGACACTGTGAAAAAATTGCCTATTTATATATCAAATTTAAACACAAATGGTTGAAAGAGCAAAAGGAAAAAAAGGATTTGGAATATATGATCTTCCATAGTGAATACGAGCCAATGAATAGGAATAAATAAAGACACATTAGTTACTTAACTCTATTGAAAATTTCCATATTTGGTGTTTGGATTGTTACGTTTTCTAAATTAGTTTAATATAAAATTAATAATATATATATGTACTAAATTAGTTATCAATATTAGTTTTAGTGTCCTTTTGTTGTTAAGGTAGACACTGTGAAAAAATTGTCTATTTATATAATAAATTTAAACACAAATGGTTGAAAGACACATTAGCAAAGGAAAAAAAAGGATTTGGAATATATGATTTTCCATAGTGAATACGAGCCAATGAATAGGAATAAATAAAGAGACACATTAGTTACTTAACTTCTATTTAAAATTTGCTTAGTGTTGTAGTGGAATCCATTACAGAACATTATTTTACTTTTGTTTATTATCCTTTATTACTGTTTTATTCTGTTATGATATATTCCATATTTAAAATATATCATATTCTATATCCTATCCTATTCTGTTACGTGTTAGTGGTTTATTCAAACTCCATGTAAGATAAATATCTCTCTAATCTATTCTATTAAAATAGAGTCCTATTTTATCGATATATTTTTGGACTATTAAAAAAGTTACGGTCTAACTAAAATTAACACAATCTAAACTATTAAAACTGGAGTACAAATAAATATTCACCATTAATTTTCCTCAATAATTATAACAATATGCCACTAAATTATAATAACTATTTATTTTAAATTATCATTAATTATCTAACTACCTAAATATTCTCTAATTAATAAAAGATTTTATTTTAAATATGATATGCATGATTCACTTTTAAACAACTACTATTCTTTCTAATTTTTTAAAATAGTCTATAAATTTTAAATATATAAAAGAAATATTTTTTAAATATCATTATTAAATATTTTAAGATTACAATCTCCTCAAATCTATCAATTGAATACAATATTAAATTTATAAGCCAATTATTTATTTATTTAATTGACTTAAATGTTAACTCAAAATAACATAATATATTAAATATATTATATCAAATATATATTTAAATCATATATGAAAATTGTTTTAACACAAATTTAACTTAACATAATATATTTATTAATATTTTGAAAACCGGACCGCATTGACTCCACATTATAATTGGGTTAATAGTCGAATCGTTTCAACCAGTTTGGATACAGTCGAATACCCAGAAATCTTCGGTTTGGATCGGATTCGGGTTCTCTAAATACCAAAATTTTGAATAATTTCGATATTTAATCAATTTTGGTTCGAGTTTGATATTACTTTTTCAGATCGAGATCAACGTAATTCTTCAGATTCGGGTTTTTTGCCCAGTTTTAACAAAAATAAATAGTAACATATTTTTGGAAAAATACACCCCACTCACCCGCGCGGATCAAAGTCTAGTCATCATTATCATACAATGCATTCTAAATCTAATGAATATCAATAATATTTTCATAATAATAAAATTTCTTGATATAATGAGTATATTTCGGGTATAATATTTAGGTAAAATTTATGGTTTATTTTGAACATAAGTTAATATATATCTTTTTTACATCGTGGAATATTTTTCCAGATCATTTTAGAAAAACATGGAACTACCTAAGCTAATCGATATCTTTTTCAATCTACACTTTTTCACTATAAATATTGAGCCTACTTGTGTTAACAAAATAAATATAGAACCTACTATGCTACTTCAAACAGATAATTCTGATATCCTTTTATAAAATGACTTATGTCCAAGCCTTCATCTCTAAGAGCATTTCCGAAAAGATACTCTATTTGAAGTTTGCAAAACTTCATATTTAAAATTTAAAAGTAGTTTTTTCAAAAGCAAAAACTTCAAATTTAATTTCAAAAGTATTTATATTTTATATTATGGTTTTTTATATTTATCATAATTAATTTAAATTCATAAAACTTTATAAGTAACAACACATATATAAAAATATTATATTAATATTAATTAAAACTTTTTACATATAAATACATAATTAAATATTAAATTACAAATAAAATACCACACTATTCTATACAACTATTTTTGTAATACTCTCATATATGATCAATTAGTGTAATTGTTAAGTTTCTTTTCTAATATTGTTGTTGTCTAAATGTAACTTTAAAATGTTTAAAATCTCATTTTAAAGTTTTATTTAATTTCATGTGTAAAATTTAAATTTATATAAGAAAAATTGAAATATTTATGAGATAGAATTTTTTTAAGGATTTAAAAGATAAACGACAAATATTTAAGAATCACAAATGTAATATATAATTATAAGGATCAAAATGTAAATAAAAATATGTAACTTCAAATTTGAAGTTTTGAGTAGTCACACTCTATATTTGAAGTTTTACTACTCAAAACTTCAAATTTGAAGTTTTGAAATTCTTTTATTTAGAGCAAAAAACTTTATATCTGAAGTTATATAGTGTCTTGATGCTCTAAAAGATTTGAAACTATTCGAGTGAGGGTTAAAAAGTTTTTTTTGTTATATGTGTTCATAAATGCTTAATGCATTTTTTAAAATTCATATTTTTTTAGTTGTATGTACATAACACAATCTTATGCTAAAAGCCCTTAAACCAGATCCGATCATTAATTGTGTATTTATTAATGTCAATGGGTGTTTATCATTAGATTTAATACATTAACAGCATATATGTTCTATGAGAACATGTTCAAAAACATCCAATGATAAAGAAAAATGGAATGTTTAGTCATAAGAAAAGATACCAGATTTCTTATAAATTTTAAGTGGAGTGAGACAGACTCTTTATTTGTATGATAGCTCCAGAGCAAAACGAGTAAAGACGGTTGTGGTATACTCAACGAAAGTATACAAATAATTATGATCAACAATACAAAGATACTTCTCTAAGATATTTCACCAAACTATATAATTTCATATAAATTTAAATTATAAGTATATGATAAATATCTCTCTCTAATTATCATTAAAGGTTTTGAATGCCCACCAGTGTTTTAATGTGGTCTCTCTCGACCATATCATCAGTGTTTTCAGCACCTGGAATGTTTACAAACATGAATTATTTATTCATGAAGAAAAGTAGTTTTAAACGAAAATAAAAATCGTTATCCCTCTATAATCTGGTTTATTTGGAATGTCGGATGGACCATATGATCCACTCAAATATTAGGGTTATAATTTAATTTAACATATCGGATAAGTAATGAATAAAAAGACTATATTAGTTTAATTCAAAAGTGGAAAGGTTTCTTATTGATTATAAATGTTGATATAGTGAAAGATGGATAGGAGTATATAATTATTTGTTTTTGAATGAATGTTAAATTTGTTTTCATCAAAAAACTTTTTTACATCACGTCCAGCAAGAGTTAGGTGTTTTTCCTCCAAACAGACTACATGTCTAGGCTACATGGACTTTACTTCCAAACCAAAACCCGAGAGTTCTTCGGAGCTTCTTTATACCCTTATTGCTGAGAAGACTAAGTTTGTTTCTAACACTCGTTTCCACTACATGTCTTAGTACTTGAACTGTAGTGTGAGGTTCTCCATGCCTTCTTTTGTTTCTCTCCCACCACAAGGCATGGACTGCACATTGCAGTGCATATCGAACACAAAAAAAATTCTCCGCAGTAAGTAGTTTGTTGACAATGATCTCCTTAAGTTCACTCCACTTGGTCTTATACGAACGCTTAAGAATTCCTTTCGTGAGGAGCTCCCAAATCCGTGTCGAGTAAACACAGTCAAAGAACTGTTGAATCAATAAAATGCCATTGACCTTTACTAAAAATGTGAATGCAGTGATATTGGGTTCAGATGGTGTAAGCCCAAAGATATGCCAAATAAGTGAATAATGACTATGGGAAATGTCCCATATCGGCCGGCAGAAAAGAAATAGAACAGTATATATATGTCCTTGTGTTATGAAGGTATAAATGGTTCATGGGAAGAGAGAAATAGAGCAGTATATATATGTCTTTGTGTTATGAAGGTATAAACGATTTTTAAAAGATTTGTACATGGTTTTTGGAACGGTGTTTTTCAGAACTTCCACGAAATGTTTCTAACTTATCTCATAATGGTTTGCGTTTTGCTCTGTAGCACTATCGCGAAACGTTTATTGATGTACTAATCCGTTTTCATGTTTTCTTAACAGAAAATAATGGATCCTAGCAACACCCTCATTGATACAACCATCACTCAAACTCCACTCAACATTGCAACAACTGATGCAACATTGACAACCGCTGGAACAACAACAACAAACGCTGCAACAACAACAACTGCCATTCCAGTGGAAAATGTTGCTGATGAAACCACTCGCCGTAGCCTCTTCGGTGCTGATCTTTATCAAACATGTTCTGTTGAAGGAACCACAAGTGCTCTGGTTGCAGTTCCAGCTCTTTCGCCTATTCTGGCGGATCCTCAAGGAAAGTCGAGAATTTTGGCTTTCCTCTATTTACGAAAATTGACAGTGTAAATTTTGGTTCTCACAGAAAATAGTAGTATTGGTGATTCGCGAGCCTGTTCAACATTTGATCAATGAAAACTAGAGCGAAGTGATCCATTCTTGTCGTATCTCAGTTTTCATGTGCCTAGTTACAGTCCTCACATGAATCAGTTCGTCCTTATCATTATTAACCGTTGTAACTCCTCTTTCTTAGGAGCAACATGTATTGGACTAACCCAATTGTTTTCCGATATCGGATATATCACCCCTGCCTCCAGAAGTTTTATAATCTCCTTTTTCACAACTTCTTTTTAGATTTGAATTTTGTCTCGTTTGATGCTCAACAGATGACATCGACTCATTTTCCAGGTGAATCCTTTGCATGCATAAGTTAGGCGAAATACCTAAAATGTCATCAAGGGAATACCCAAGAGCTTTGTGATACTTGCACATCTTGTTTATCAATAAGGTAAGTTCTGTATTTTTAAGTTTGCATTAACAATAACATGATAAGAATTCGCACAGAGAAAAGCGTATTTGAGGCCAGCTGGAAATGGCTTGAGTTCAATCTTTGGAGCCTTCTCCAAATTCCAGTTGTTGGACAGGTGTTGATCGATACTGGTAGAGAATCAATTGACACTAGGTGAATTTTCTATATCTTCCTTTTCTTTGATATGCATTACCATCTCATAAGTGTCCATCAGCTTTGCATACTTTGTATCTTGGTCATCTAGGTATGTGACATGAGGGTTTTTATGTATTTCAATGCAAACTCTATCAAATTAACCCTACAAACTACTCTTTCCAAGAGAGGTCAAATTGTAGTATTTAGGGATCGAATCCACATGGAGCATAGGCACACAATAAACTAAATACAGTCACGATTAAGCTAGAAAAATAGATTAATAAGCAATAAATAAACTATAGCAGTTAATTGATTGATTGGTAAGTAAACAATAATAATAAATAGCTAGATCTAGCGTTTCAGGCAAGTGGATTATAGAGGTTAAAATCTAAGGATATTAATCATAGAACTCGATATCTAATGTAAAAGACGACCAGCTCTCACTGTGAGTCTAATCTATTGACTAAGTCCGATGTCTCAGCTCTCGTTTGTTGACACGGAATGACCATCGACCGATGGCAATGATCCTGCGTCGATTGATGGTCTCTTGAGTTCACTAAATTAACTAAATCAACTCTCGTTTGTTTCTAGCAACCTAGCTCAACATGATTAATTTTGGTAGTAGACCATGCTCTCGCTTGCGCCTAACTATCCTATGATCATGGTTCTAGTTAGCTACTCTAGAATACAAGCAATAAACACAATTCTATTGATGGATCTAATAATTACCCTAGCAATTCTATTGTTTGGCTAACCCATCAATACCATTAATAAACCCTAAAACTAACAAGAGATCTACTCAGACATGATCTTTGTCACAAAAATCATAAATGAATAGAATATATATAATATAAAGAACCAAAAGAGTTCCAGGAGAACTCTGAAAGAGTTTCTTCTTTCTCTACTAACCCTAGAACAGTAATAAAAGAAAGCTTGGTAAGCGTTGTTATGTCTAGCCGTCAACAATGGCTTAGAAAATATATATAAGGTTTTAAGTCATCCAAGGGCATTCTGGTAATTTGTGATGTCTTCTGGACTTAAGTCGGCCATAAAACGAGTCGGGCCTGTCTTCTGGGATCCGTCGATCGACACCAAGGCTGTGCTGTCGATCGTCACTCATTCATCTTCTCGACAACTTCCTCTCGCGTGGCAGACAAACCACTTTCTAGTAAAACGGGCATAAATTTGGCTCTAGGATCCTGATTGACCTCAAACCTCTGGCATTGGAAATCTAACTTAAAGCTATATTTTATGTAAAAAGATCAGCTCAATCGCACAGTGGGAAGATCTCCATCCATAGATAAAAATCTGGCGCATCTGCGTAGTTCTGCATCTCTAAAAGCTCCAGAATCACCAAAGTTCTCCAGAACGTACATGAACCTGAAAATACTCTAAAACATACTCCAAACACATATAATAGACTCTAAATAAGACTGATATGATTTGTACCTACAATTTTGCAGAAAGAATCCGATCCAGTGTATACCAAGCCCCAAAGCAAGCTAATAGTGTTAGGATTAGTGTTGGAAATCATCTTCGTTTCCTTCAACCTTTCTAAGCAAGTGTGATATAGTGACATTATAATCCACTTTGATATCTCTAATAATCTCTGCAAACAACTTTCTAAGAATGGTGCTAAAGTGTGGTTAGTCAATCATAAATCTTGATCATAGTGTCCTTCTTGACTCAATAAATTTTTTGAAAAACTTATATATATAGCAAAAAAAACTCAAAACAAATCAAATAGCGTTAGCAAACCTCCCCCATACTTAAATTACACTATGCTCAATGTAATTCATCCCGGATTGGTTAGGAAAAGTTAAATCATAAGTAAATAGTTAATAAGAAACTCGATACCTCTCTCTGTAAGAGAGTGTCGATCGATGGTAGGCCGGTGGGGTCGATCGACGGTGGTGGTCCATTGTCGATCAATGTTGTTTCTTCAAACTCGATTGATGGTACACCTTTAAGTTACTCCTTTTTTTTGAATAAAACTCAAAATAAAACACAATATCAGTAAACTTCCCTCAGACTTAAACAACATTGTCACCAGTGTTATACAATCTGATATTGGTGAAGAAAATAAACCATAAGGACAAAGTTTAATCAAAGAAAATGGTATGTTGGTCGCAGGTGTTTACGATAAAGGGTGTGAAGGGAGTTTTACGAGCTTCCTCGAGCAGATGGTCGATCTCAGGCGCGGAGCTAGTCGCATAGTGAATCTGCGATTTCACCGCTTTTACTTCTGCAATTGTTCTCATGAGATCAATACGAAGATTGCGGATCTCGGACTCATCGTTAGCAGTTTTCCGAGTTTGTCGGTGTTTGTTGCGAGTTTTCTGAGTCTGCTCTTCAGCCCGCTTTTCCTGCTCTACCTTGAATAGGCCTGGGCATTTTACCCGGACCCGAAGACCCGACCCGAAACCGACCCGAAAAGTTCGGGTCCGGATAGGACCTGAACCGATCATTTTACCCTATTGGGTCTTGTTGGAGACGACCCGTGGGTCTTGGACCCGACCCGACCCGAATCCGAAATTCGACGGGTACCCAAAATATCCGAAATTTTTAATATATATATGGTATATATGGGTGTTTTAATATATTTTTGGTATTGTGAATATTTTTTAACTTTCATATTTATGTTTTTGTGTATTTTTCATGTTTTCTGTTCATATTTTGGATAAAATTTTAGATTTTTTGAATATTTTAATATTTTCATGTATATTTTTATTTTTTGGTTTTTTTTGGGCTGGACCCGGAACCGACCCGAACCCAAACCAAATTTTTTTAATTACCCTATTGGGTCTAACTATTTAAGACCCGACCCGGACCCGACAAGACCCGAACCGAACCCGAACCAAAAATTTCAAATACCCTATTGGGTCCTAAACTCTAAGACCCGAAAAACCCGAACCCAAAAGGACCCAACCCGAACCCGACCCGAAGACCGAATGCCCAAGCCTAACCTTGAAGATGTTTTCTTTGTCTTCCATCATGGGTTTGTCGAGCAGGTCCTCTTAAGCCATGTGGCTCATTCTCCTTTGTGTATGCACGTCCGCATCTTTGTCCGAAGGCTTGGACTGACTGCTGGAATCTACGTTAACGCGCTCGATTTTCCCTTCTTCTTTGTCTTCTTTCAATGGTGGAAGATTGCCCGGATTTTTCCATGCTGGCGTAGGAGTGATTTTGTTTGGATCTTGTTCCAAATGTTTTTCCTGCATATTTGCGGACCAGTCCAAAGGAGTCACGAAATCAAGTCTTCTTCCTCGGAGCCTAGTGGTCCCGCGAGGAAAGATAACTCGGGTTCTCGCAGTTAGGGTTTCAACCTGTTTAGCGAGAGATCCCATGAGCTTACCCTGCTCTTCCGCCCTTTTTTCATAGGCAGAGATCAGTTTCTTCATCTCCTCGACTTCCGCGGTGTTGGGCTCAGCGTTAACTGCGGAAATGTTGGTCGCAGGAGTGTTGTCAACGTTATCACGACTCGGGTCGTCATGAGGCTGTTGGTTGTCGAGATCATTAGCTGACATGCTTGACTGGGCGTTCTATGTTTGCGAGAAAGAATAATTCGTAAGGTCCCCTCCTTCTAGCGCCAAACTAAGGGAACCGAAATCCACACCGTCGATTTCCGTAAACTTTAGGAAATTAGAAAACCTTAACTTTCCCAGGAGATCCCGAATAATCTGCTTTGCGAGTGTAGGTCTCCATATGACGACCTAGGTTCGAGGTGATTTTGTCGTTTTCAAACTACTTTTTCAATAAGTTATTTCTAGAAGTTGTACCCTTAGTCGGTGTTTTCGAGATATTCGTTTTTGACACCAACATCGAGGATGTGCTCATTAAGAAACGGGAATGGAAGAACAAGTGGCACCAAAGAGAGGCCGACTTTCAGGATCTCGCCTACTTCCAGCTCAGCGGCTTCCTGTTCGAGTTGAGTTTTCTGCACAGCAAATATGTTGATAGCCGTCTGAGGAATGGCCGTACCCTTTTCTTTCAGCATCTCAAGGTACTTCTTCGTTAGAGAGGCATGTTCATAAAGGTTGTGCTTTGTCTCGTAAACATCACGGTGAGCATCGTGGCTGTGAATGTTGTCAAAGACAATTTCATTTTGCGATCATAGCAGCTGAACTCTAACCCGCTCGAGGGTGACCTTGTAGCTCTGGAACTCCTTCAGCCGGTTGACCTCTTTAACCAGTCTCGGGGCCATAGAGGCGTTGTCTCGCACTAGATCAGCCTTTTCCTGCTCCAAGGCCGCTTTCCCCCGCTCCAACTCTTCCATTGCCGCCAGAGCGGATTCTAGTTCAGCCCCAAGATCATTGATTTCTTCTTGCGGGTCTTTTTCGGGAAATCACATGATCCCTATCCTTGACATCTGTCTCCAACACCACCTTGATCTCCTTCTTCTTGTGAGAAATATTGACGTCCCTGGCTGCAACTAATTTCTCAGACTATCCCAACTGAGCGAGTGTCTGCTTCAACACCGTCTCGTATTTCTTGATCACAAAATTCATACTACCTAAATGCTGCACGGTAGACGAATACGGTCAAAGGCTTGAATTTCTCCAGAATTGAAGAAACAACAGAAAAGGGTGTGAACACTTACCAGC